>JAAAKL020000123.1:0-59756 GCA_010016065.2 Carybdea cf. marsupialis auct. non (Linnaeus, 1758)
TCCTTAACTCGATGAATGCCTTGGAGCAGCGCACCTGGTGCTCATTTGTCGATGTGAAAAAAACTTCTTGGGAAAAAGGGAAGAAAATTGCAAAGAGTTGGTCGAAAACACGTTGAAATGTTTCCATGAAATCGGTACCAACATGAGTGTTAAACTGCATTTTCTTGACAGTCACCTTGACAAATTCCTGGGCAGCTGTGGCGATTTCAGCGACGAGCAGGGACAACGCTTCCACCAAGACTTGAAAATTATGGAAGATCATTACCAGGGGTGATTGGGCAAAAGGATGATGGATGACTACTGTTGGAGTATTAAACGGGACTTGAATGATGCACAACATGACAGGAAATCAAGGAAGAGAAAATTTTAACCCTAGTTTGTCAACATGTTTTTTTACATTTGGGTTTTGCAAACATGAACAATTCTGTTTATCCATCAGTCATTTTGTTCTTATTGTTCGTACTTTACGTAACTCATGCATTCACATTAATCCATTTGACTCTGAATAACTCACTTAGTACAAGTTTTGAAGAATACCTTTAAACCCCTAATTTGTTTCCCATCCTCATCAAATATGGACCCCAAATAAAAATTGCGTAGGACTCATTAAGATCAAAACACCCTTGTGATTCCAAATTAACATCAGACAAATTCCTTCAATGTAAATTTCCTTCACTGAACAGGCGTAGGAATTGTATCTTTTCATTATTTTCTTTTCATGCCACCTCAAAAAGGTGGTACCAAACGTGTCCATCAATTATGCCATCTAAAAAATAAGTGATTTTTCTGACAAGTGGCGAAATTTGTACCGTAAAAACTGTACCTAACGGTGAAAAACTAAGGTCATTTCTGGATTCAGCACCCTCAAAATAGCTAAAAGTTATATATAGTTTCCTGACAAATTTAAAAAAATTTTATTCTGTTGACCAGTGTAATCTTACCTTAACTAGACCGCACTGGTACCTTAATGTTACGGCAATACTTCGGCTGATCTCTATGTACATGTTCTTTCACTTTAATCACGCAATACTGCAGAACGAATATTGTGACCAAATAGCAACTTTGCTGGTGTAAAATCTGTTGCTCTGTGTGGGATGTTACGAACTGAAGTTAAATTGACCAGTATAGTTGACTCGTAGAAATCTGCTGTCAACACACGACCTGGTGATACCCCTTCTAGGGTAGCTTTGAGGTCATGGTGTACCCTTTCCACTGCACCATTTGCCTGTGGATTGTAAGCTGCAGACTTAACATGCTTAATGCTAAACTTATTAAGAAAGTTAATAAACTCTGAACTGCCAAAAGGGCAAACTCTGATGGGCTGCTAATAGGCCATCCTTGCAGCACATAGGCCTGGAGTGCAATAAACTCCTCCTCTTCTTCTGCAGTAGTTCGCACTGCAGCCGAGTTTAATCGAGTAGCAAAACAATCGAGAAAAACATGTACTGGTTCTGGTATCGAAAGTTGTTCTGTTACCTCTGTAAGGCGGCTTAGAGCATCAGGAAGGTAGTTTTTACTACCTTGGATGTACTGCATATTAAAATTGAATTGCATCAGGTGCAACAACCATCGTGAAACACGACAGGAAACACGATCGAACTCCTTATATCCAAGCAAAGTGACCAAGACTCTATGGTGTGTACAAACACCATATAACCATAAACGCCGCTTGCTCACTGCAACGACACATGCAAATGCTTCTAATTCCCCTGTTGAATAGTGTTGTCCAGTATCTGGCCAAGAATGACTGGCACAGGTTATAAGTACTTCCTTTCCCTTCTGAAAGTGTGTCATAGTACATCAAAGTCCACGTCGACTTGCATCGCAACTAAAAGCAATTTGATCCCCTGGATCATGAGAAAAGAATGGTAACGAGGGGCTGTTTATGATTTGAGATTTCAATACCTGAAAGGAACTTTCACACCCTGGCAACCAAGTAAACGACGTCTTCTTTTTTAGCAATTGAAATAGTGGATACGCAATCCATGCAATTTTTTGTAGGTGCCCTGAGTGATACTGGCAAGATCCCAGGAAAAGTCGAACCTCATGCGCATTTGTAGGTGCGACCATTTTGATTCTCCCTTCCATGTTGGATTCATATGATGCCCTTCACTTGAGACAGTTTTCCCTAGCCATGTCACTTCTGATTCTTCAAATCGACACTGGTAAAAATTTAAGGTAAGCCCGTGATATTGAAATTATTTAAATGCTTCTTGTACGTTTTGTTTATGTTCAGACACATGACTGAATATAAGGCAATCATCCAGGTAAGTGTTAAAAAAACGAAATCCATTCAGTATGCTATCCATCATAGCCTGAAATGCTACAGGTACAGAACTTAGGCCGAAGCAAGTACGCGTATACTTAAATAGCCCAACATGGATGACAAAAAGTAGTAAGTTCTTGGCAATCTGTCGTCAGTGGCAACTGAAAATATGCTTTCTTGAGGTATAGAGCAGTACATACCGAGTTCCCTGCAAGCCTGGAAAATAAGTCTGCTGGTTGTGGCAGACGATGTTGAGGCAGGATGATGGTACGATTCAGACCTCGAGTATCTGTACATAACCTAATTTTGTGTCATCCTTCTTCTCAGCTACAACAACTGGGGGCATCCAAGATGAGGCACTGGTGAATTCAATAATCCCCAACTCCCCTCTTATGTTTATGCTCGCACTTCTCAAACATGACCAGTTGGCTTAGTTCTGCCAGGTGAGTGAACTAATACCAACAAACACCCTATTCGCTCACCACAGGCGCAGGAGGGATACGTTGATCATCACCAGACCTAGCAAACCACCAGACCATCAAAGAACCAAATTGACTACCTTATCACTGAGAAACGCTTCAATGACTTTGTCCTGGACTCAAGGAGCAGACCGGAAGCAGACTGTGACACCGATCGTATATAGCTCTTGCCAAGATTAGAAACACACTAAAAACACAACCAGAACAGAAGCAATGAAAAAGTGTAATCTTGAAGCTTTGGAAAATGGTAACACAGCTCCAGCATATGCAATGGAAACCAGCAATGAGTCTGAGGTACTCCTCAACAGTCACTGATGAAACCCAACCTGACGTAATCTGGGGTGGAACTAGAGCCATCTACCGTGCGGCAGCAGAAAAGTACAACGAGTATAAACGCCCTTAATCTTAAAATGAGTGGATCACAGATCAATCTCTGAATTTAGTTTATCAGTAGAGAGAAGCTCGGAGGCGCAATAACTGCACCTTCTACACAAAACTAAAGCAACATGTTCAACGGAGTGGCTGTCATCAGAGTGCGCATAAATTGATGAATATGACAGACATCACAAATCCAAACATTTCTTTGAAGGATTGAAAAGTGTACGATCAAAAAGATTTGAGACAAACAACGCAAATATAAATGATACAGAGGGCAGATCCCTGCCAGTCTCTGAAGCTCTTGAAAGATGCAAGAGTATGGTGAAATGCTAAATGAGAATCACCCGATGAAGAACCAGTCTCTGGACCCCCTTTTACTGAAAAGGAACCGATAGCCCTGTAAGATGAAATCACAACAGCACTCAAACAATAGAAAAGGGGAAGTCATCCAGAATGGACGGTATACTAGCTAAACCGATTCATCAAGCTAGAGCTGTAGGAACATGTAATCTGTATCTCCTTGTCTGCAGGATATGGGAGGCTTGCGAGTGGCCCCGAGACTTACGGACTCAGGAATTCATACCACTATTCAAGTCCGGCCCCCGTCTAAACTGTGCAAACCACCGTACAATTGCACTGATATGCCATGCCAGCAAAGTACTTCAAATTATTATTCTCAATCGCATGATATCCAGAGTCTAGTAACACGCACACAGCATATATGAAATGAAAAGGCTGTGCCGATCTTCTGGTGACCATTCAAGTACTCAATTAGGAAACCACACCAAACACTCAGGAAACAAGGTCAAGGTCTATTCCGTATGATGAATCTCTGCATGACTTTTCTGTTTCTATTCATAAAACAAACAGAAATTTCTATGCTAACGGTTTTTTTCTTAGGACTGCTAAGATCTAGAAATCCTCTTTTTTATGATCTTGACACTTTTAAATCTGATGTCAATCGCCATCTTCTTGGAAAGCTTTACTTTTTCGTCTTTAATTACATCTATTTTTCTGTTTATTTTGCATTTCTACTTCTTTCAAAGTATCTCAATACCTTGAAGTGGCAATCCTGCCTTGTATTGAGTGAAGGGTTTAAAAAAAGAAAGAAAAACAAATAAACATGTTTCCTGTTTGTTGATTACAGCAAAGCTTTTGAAGCTCAACTATAATCATCCGCAGCTATTCATTATGATTGATATGGTATTCCCTCCACACATTGTTGTCCTCTTTCAAAGACTGCACTTGGGGAACGCGTAAAATGCTAGAATTTTAGAGATGTACTTTGCTAGAATAGTTAGAGATGTACTTTATTGTTAGGGTTCTACTCTCACAAAGGGATTCTAGCAAATACATCTCTAAAGTATTAGCATTTTATAGCGTCCCCTGTACTTTGACAATACTACTGTGATTCGTTGAAATGATGATCACACAAACCTTTCAACATTGGCAAAGGCGTGTATCAAGGATGCATTGTATCACCAAGACTTTTACCCTCTACAAGGAGTATGTAATGAGAGGCAGATCTGGACAATTATAGTGTATCAACTGAGGGACGAATCATCAGCAACCTCAGATTTTGAGATGACACTGCAGTCCCAATAAATGGCACCAAGGAGCATTCTGAGGTATTAGAGAGACTAAACAATGCTTGGGCCCGAAAAGGGCTGAAATTGAATGCCTCTAAATCAAATGGGTGTATGGCTGGAATGGATGCCGATATCTCAGTGGAAGGTCAATCTGTTAGCAGAGCTAAGGACTTTCAAGCATCTTGGCTAGATAAAACTGGGAACGGGGATTGTGTAGAAAGCACGCGAGTGAGGATTGCAACAGCTAAGAATGAAACTCCGAACTAGTCAAGACTTGGAAGGACAGTGGAATTCGTTAGCATGTTAAACTGAGGGTAGTTTGTGCCCTAGTATGGCCTGTTCTTACCTATGGTACAGAGACAGGGATCCTGACAGTTGCCGATATTAAAAGGTTGCACTCAACTCAGTTATGGGTGTATAAACCAGCATTGCACATCAGTTGTATGGGAAAGCGCGCCAATGCAAGTGTGCTCGAAGAAATGGATGTCACGCCGGAATTGGTCCAGATGGTCAAAGCACGACAACTCGAACTCTTTGGACACGCCTGAAGAGACGGAGGTCTGGTCAGGGACATTGAGATCGGCCCACATCCAAGGATACGAAGAAGAGGACCCACGAGGAAACAGTTTCTGGACAACATTTAAGACTGGATGAAAACTAGTTTTTCAACCGTAGTCCAGGCAACAGAAGATCACGATAACTGGAAAAGGATTATTCGTTCTGAGGTGCCCAGAGAGGGCAGCGAAATTTGTTAGTGAAGATGCCGGAACAGAACAAAACCGAACTTATTAGACCTTCCGAGTATATGGCCAGTCGACAACAGCCTTGTGCCTTCTATAAATGTGCTAAGACTTGCACTTCTCTACTTACGTCTTGAAATGTCGCAATGAGTAACCCTATACATCCAAAGCGATGCGAAGGATTCTCCCTCGGAATATTTGCTGGAAGACACTCAACTTTCTATTAACCTCAACTAATTTGAAAAATCCCTTCAGGCCTAATGTAAAAACAATTACTTTTCATAAGTATGGCATTTGGTAAGTGAGGTCATTTTTACCTCCCCATGGAAGTCCCACTTATCGAGAGGATACTTACGATAGTCAACGGAGAGGGAACGAGTCCTCGCACCAGCCAGCCAATATTTCCCCAATAGGATTGCCATTTCACTATGACCCTAATATTGTGCATTTCGCAGTAATGCTATGTAATTGACAAGCTGCTTCTTTTAATTTTGATTTCTGGTATGCTCAAAACGCAATAATATATTTGTGGACAAAGATTTGGAAGATACCAACATTGTTTTACTTCCAAGTCTTCCACATCTGATATTGTATTGTGTCTCCCTGTCGTAAAGGCTCTCTACGATCATTTCTGTTTACATCTCTTGTCTCCAAAATTGACTGTGTACCTGGTAACCGCATTGCCTACCCTATGTAGATTAAGCCCATCTTATCATCACTAACTTTTGTCGATGTATTACGTAATTATGTCATAACTAACATCTATTGCATGAACTTACATCATTATCCTGAATTTCCTATTGACAGCATCGTCCCAGTCTCCCAATACTCATAGAAAACTTTTCAAAGCACAAAAATCTCTCTCATATTATTTCAGTTGGCTGTGTTGTCTTCTAATTTGACTGAAGACTGATTGTATAAAAACATACGCATCTGACCTTTGCTTTCACTAATTAACATTGATTGTTCAGCGGTAGACAAGGATTTCTAAGAAGTTGCATATTGCGGTAGATGTGCATTCAAATATGTTTGTCTTTTCACCATGGCGAAACGGTATCTGCACCAAATAGTATGGCCTCGCACTTTCAGAAGTAGGACATGACAGTACATAGCAACTAGGAAAGACTTGATTACAAACACTGGAAAGGAGTGGTACCCTGATCATTTTAAATCCTGAATATTTAATCTCGATCTCGGCAACCTAACCACAAAATTTCAAGACAAAATCTAAATTATCTCAAACGATTCTTCTGGTTATCAATAAGCCCTTCCGTCCCTAAATGTTCTGTTCTGGCTACGGGGCTGTTGGTCTCGGATTATAATCATCATATGTATGCTCAATGACATACAGCATGTCCTCGCCTTCCCTAAGTAGAATTAGTTTTGCTTTCTCTTCGCCTGCTACTGACAGTTCCTGTTTGATTCCTAGCCATATTTCATTTCCTCCATCAATCAGAAATTTCACACACAAACATTCACACACTTGCCCAAATTCTCCGCTGTAGCAACACGAGACTAATCAATCTCAAGGAATTTAACATACCTTAATCAGAGAATTCAAAGAGTAAGCGGCGTCTCCCTGATCCTTTTGCTGAAGTTGAATGCAAATGTGAAGAGAAATCGATACTGTAGAGGTTTTGTTGAACATTAATGCCAACGAGTACCTCACGCTTTCAACTTTTAACTTGGGTGTTAACACTTTCAAAATCGACTTCAACTATTTTCCAATCAAATTAGAAAGCAAAGTTCAAGACAATGTTGAAAGTGTAAAATTAGACTTACATCACTAGCTTTAAGTGATTGCAATTGCTTTAACACTAACCTCGTGCCCACAACATCAAGCTAAACCTTCACAAGCTACATTCTGACATTTCTAGGTTTCTAGATTACATATAAATATACATATGCTTATATTTACAGGTAAATATAAGTATGAAATATCAGCTTGCTTGCATTTTCTGTGCATGTTGGTAAGTTGGAGTGGGGTTTTGGGGGTGTCTCTAATTCAAGTTTTCTTTCCCCAGTTTAAGAGGATTCACTAATGCACATGCTACTAGAAAATAGAGCATTTCAAAACTGCAGGCACTCCCTGACGTAACCATTGGCTCTTCAGGGAATCGAGCCCTGACCCTATGGATTTGAAGGCAAGGAACTTGTCTACTAGGCCACGGAGGCATGTTAGTACCTATAACTTAACCCAAACAATTATGAAGGCAAATTCAAGGTGTGCAGCGCTATCCAAGGTCTAATAACTGAAAGATACCAAAAAAGTATATAATTACACCATAATGTGGTCACAAGAGAATTTAATTCTTTGCACTTGCACGTCAAAGTTAAATTTAATACTCACCAGGAGTATCTTCTACCAAGGCTACTAGCATTAAAATACCTACTTTTATATCTGGTAATTCTATTATTAAAATACAATTACTGACTAATAATGATTGGGTTACTGTAAACATGTGCCAAATACAGTTTGTGATATTTACAACATATAAGTTATTCTTATTATCGCTAGTTTTGTCTTTGGTATTGTACATCTGTAATGCATTAATAAAAATGGTTCTGGAGATAATTGGTTTTTGTAAAATATGTGCACATGGGACTATCTCTAAGAGAGAAACCTATGAAGCATTGGGGCTCTGGCTTTGTTTCATGTATTTCCTTGGAGACGTCACTGTTTCCACAGCAAGTGTACTAACTTCTGGGTCTGCCGCACGAGGGGAAGTTAACTTTTTTCTAAGCATAGCTGGGGGCACAGTCTCTCTCTCAAGATACTTCTCAGTCCCATCTGCGGCAATCGGCGGCAGCGGCATTGCAGGTACTTTGGCTACTACTTGTTGATCGATTCTTTCCGCAGTCTTCAGGAAATCTTTGTAGTCATCCGGTTTGGGCTTATTAAAATATTTTAATTCCTTTTCTCGTCGTGAAGCCGAAAAGCCGTGTGCCGGCCTTGGCGCATTTGTGTAAGATAACTTAGGCCTTGCCGGCAAGGACCTTACTGTCTGGGCTAATGTCTGTTCGTTTGAAGCTTCGCCTCCAATAATCTGACGCGCACTAGTATCGACTATTAAGCCAGACAGTTGTGATGCTGGTGACATTGCATATCTACCGTAAACACGTTGTCTTGCTTTGGAAGGTGCTCCTTCGACAGGCGGAGTGGGGCTCAAAGCCGGCGCGTAATTTTCTGTATTTGAAATATCAGTGTGTGCTGATCGAGATTTTTCTACATTATTGTACCCTGAGCCACGCGAATGCCTCTTTACCTTGTGCAATTGTCCGGTTAAAATTGCTATTGTGTTAGCTTTACTATCAATCTCACTCTGAAGCTCATTGAGTCTCTTAGACACTGCTTTTGCTTCGTCGCAATACTTTTTCTCTTTACTTCGCAGTTGTCCCTCCAACAAAAGAATGCGTTTATCTCTTGCTTCAACGACGGATCGAAGTTCCGCATTTTCCAACTTTAACTCGTTCACTTCTTTGCCTAGAGCATCGTTTTTCGTTTCCAGAATTCCTATTGAAGGAAAAATGTAGTGCATGAAAAGACTACTAAATTCATCATAGCCCGGACAGTTACGTCACAAATAACGCCCTTACGATGTATTGCGGTTAACCACGTACGGTGACATCTTTTCCCCAATACAGCATTGACGTTAAAATTAAGTAGAACTACATCGTTCTCTTTGTTGTCTAAAATCTCAAGTGGTTCTCGTTGGGCTCAACAGCGAGTGTAGCTATATCCTTCAAGAGCAGATGCATAAAACATGGCAAAATTGTTGTTGTACACACCAAAACAATGCTCGCGCTTCTTCCTGTGATGCTTACACATGGAATAACCTTAAAAAGGGCAGTGACACATAAGAGAAAATATTCCAAGTACCAGTAGTAAGTCTTTTAGGTATAAGCTGTCACGTACTGGTATCTATCATTGTAAGAGGGAGAATTAACAATTAAATATTCAAGAATCCTCCCTCGGCCTCCCGGTAGAATAACGGCTGAAAAATTGTAGTAAGGTTTAGCCTGACTTGAGCCCTTGGCCAGTATATCCTTACCAATATTCTGTATCAGTAGAAATTGCAGAGGGTTGTAAGGGTCATAATTATACTATCCACCATACCATAAAATAGCTGTAATGTTTCACGCATATGTTATGCGCTTTGGGTTCAGAAGTAGCTTCTGAGTTAACATTAGCAAATGAACCGCACTGGCGGTATTAGTCATGCAAGATAAACTATGAAGAAACCACGCTTGTACACCTTTGTTATCAAGGCACCGTTTAGTGTGGCCAATAAGTGTTATCATTTGTACTGATTTTTTCTGCAAATGTGCTAGGTTCTATCCTAACATAACTTAACTAAAACTGGGCTGTCACTAGCATTTTTGAGTTGCCCTCAGCCTGGGTGGAGAATAAAATACCAAAGTAAGATCATTTGAAGCTCAAATAGTATGTGTTGTGGATAGTCTGCAGTAAGCTTTAAAGAATAAAGAATGATGGATAAAAGAGCTTGACATTCAATTTTTCTGCAATCATCTTTAATTGATCCCCAATTCTATGCCAATACATAGCTTACCCATTAATTACAAAGTAACATGTAAATATCTAAATAGTGTAGATTTTGAGCAGTATGGGTTAGCTTGAGTATAATCAGTTCCCTTGATAAAGTTGCAGTGACTGTGTTTAATGAAAAGTTGAATTATGTTTATTAACGCTGTAATTGCAAAGCCACAACACAACCCTATCTAGATTGTTGCACACGTACCTCTATCATTATCCGAATCTTTGGCGTCATTTACTAACATCACCTGGAAGGTAAGTCCTAAAAGAAGAAAAAAATTGTATTAACAAGGTGTACTTATGGATCATCTTTCTTCCGCCTTCCTCTGCCAGTTACTCCAGCTACCTTGATTTTTCTGCATCTACTTGCCCAAGCATTCTTGCCCATTCGCTCCACATAACCAAACCAACAAAGCCTCGTATTCTGCATATAACTGTCACATTATGAAATAATTATACACAGCTGAAATTTGTGAGGTAATGATCAGTGGAATATCTATAATGCTAAAGGTAAAGGAATTTAACGAGAGAAAAGAGAAACAATGTGATCATAGTACTATTCTACTTTATTCTAACTGTTGTAGAGTAAATATGTCAAAGCACAACTAAGTGGACAATTGCTGAGGGGTGCCATGAGGAGATGAATGGGTCTTCTTTAAATACACATATATTTTATACTAATCTGATATTTCATAATATCTATTGTTTGAGAGCATAATCAAACTACTGCCATATTTCTGAGTTCCCAAGCTATAAAGACATGCCCCATTATTAAGGGGGGGGGCATGTGTTATGTTATGTCCCTTATGGAGGACAGCTTTCCTCATCCTCTTCTTTATTCAACTTCAAACAATACCGCTCTCTTCACTCCTTCATTGTCCCCTTGTAATGATGCAACCAGATACAACAATTTAATGATGTAAGAATTTAAAGAATTTGGATGTTGTAAAGATCACAAGTCATTGATGAAGCACTATCTTGCAACATATGTCCTAAAAGATATGGGCCATCAAAGAAACAAGCATGTATATATACTGGTGTGCATGGAAAAGAAGAGATGGACGACTGAGGGAGTCACTTATGGTACAGTGTCTTGGCTAGGTTCATGCCAAGATACATACCGTACTCAATAATGTGGTCTACTCTACAGCTTCGGAAGAATATTATCTCTTTGTGATTGAAGAAAAGGTCAAAGTGTCACGGAGTCAAACTCAGACTCAAACGTTGGTGAGCTTTTTACCACATCAATTTGGCATTCATTGCATCAAGGAACACTCCATCCAGACTCTCTAATTTATAATAAGATTGTTGTTTTTCTTGAGTTTGTTTGGTATTATAATATGCCATAGAATACAATATGTGTATCTTTCTTGGGTGTGTTCTGCTGGCTTTCGTGCCAAAGTAACCTGGGTGGGTCACTAGCCAGGAGGAGACATAAGGAAGGTGGCTCCTTGTGACACCCCTTTTTCTCAATATATGCCCATAACATCTCAAACAGCCCCCCCTGGGCGAGTCACTAGCAGGAGGAGACATGAGGAAGATGACCCATTGTGATACCCCTTTTCTCAATATATGCCCATATCATCTCAAACAACCCTCTCTCAGAACGTAATCTGCTCCAGCCTTCAATCATGCAAAACTCAACAGATCTTTTCCATATATTTTTGCTACACTCACTGTACATGAGCACTTTGAGTATTCTGGTCCTCTCTCTCTATATATATATATATTATACATGGAAATAATGTTAAGAACTGATTCACCAAAGATAGCTCATAAAAATAAACCTTTCAGTTCGTACCTTATCTTAAAGATATAAAACTTTAAGAGTAAATGCATGGGTCAATCGAAAACCTGTAATAATCCTACATTGTATTGCAATTTTCTTTTATCTGAACAACAAAGTAGTTGGTATACCTCAAGTAAATTGCTTTTATGTTCTTTACTCAGTACAAATAAGTCATAACATTCATAATGTGGCCACTTTAGTCATAGTTAGCTTTTATTAGTGTTAATTACCACATAAGTAACAGAAGTGAATACATGTTACATGCATTTGGCATTTGGGTTTGGTCATTATGAAACTATAAACAAAGTCATACCGTGTACAGGAAATTTTAAAATTTTCCATGTTGGCCTGTTTCTTTACAACACTTGGCCTATTAGACCATCCACAAGCACTGACAACCAAAATAGTTTTATAAATGGATGTAATTCTTGGATCAAGTGCAAAGAAAAGTCATTGGTATTCTCTGGTAAATTAAACAGTATTCTACATTGAATTTACTCTATTCTGACTGACTATGCTTATAATTACTAACTGATCAAGCTGTTAGCACATAAAAACATAAAAAAAGTGAGTTATATGATCATTTGGATTCATAGATTGCCTACAGCACTGCTTGATGACTCTTGTAATGATCACTTGCTTTCTGCACAGTATCATCGTTTCTTTTCAGTACTGCTTCACTATTAGCTCTAAGCCATGCTCTAAACACATACTCTTAACAGGTTTTAATGAAATATTAGTAGCACAGGCCTTCAGAATTTATCAAATTTAAATGAGAAAGACGTTATTACTCTACATTTAATACTAATGCAAAATTCTTCAGGTCTGTACATGTTAAACTGTTTCAAATGCTTCAATTGATATTAGTAAGTTAGTAAACATTTAAATAAGTGAATAAAAAATGAATCTGGCAACCTGTAGGCCTTGGAATATTCCATGTTGAAAGTGTATATACCTGGGCTATTCTCTAAACATAACATCAAATTCTATCTATCTATGAGTTTGATTACATATTAAAGAAATTTAGAAAAGTCACCAACAGGATTTAAACCTATGACCCACAAATTTGTGGTGTGCACTTTACCAACGGAGGTAGGTGATTTCTGCAGATAACATGATCAATTTTCCTAGTCACAATGCTAGCTCCCAATACTCCACTGCAGGCCATAGACAAAAGCACTATCTGATTGAATGACTATACTTTTAACATCTTTTGCTTCTCATTTTCATGAGATGAAACGAACCATGGTGGATATCCACTATCCTCTGTTCTGAGCCATTTCACTACTGATGGTAAATTTCCTTAAATCATCCTCGGCATTCTTCCTCTAAGTTTTCCTAGGTCTCCACAGCAGTCATTAGCCTGGCACTTCAAAAAACTTGTATTTTCTGACAGCCACAATCCCCTCTTGAGTTGCCCATGTTGGTCTAACATGGTTAATCATAATAATACAACAGCCCAAAGAAATAAAACCTCTCCTGCAGGACTATCTATTCATCTACATAATATATGGATCATCATCATGTCCATTGCTTTGAAGTGTGAGCAACGATGCATCTATACACATTTAGAAGTTAAAGATTGGCTTGCTCTAGGGAAGTCATCAGGATATATCTTTCCACATCTGGCCAAATGAGGCAAGTTCTATTTTGAAAGCTCACGTAGAGTAAGCCAATCTTCTAGTTGTAACTATGCAATATTTTATATCTATGACATTGATGCCTCTTTTGTTTTTCTACACATAACTTACTTAGAAATACTCAGATACATACTCATCAAAAAGGTGAACTGAATGGTGAAAAAGGGTATGTTATCTCAGTGTGTTGGAATCCTCTCATGCCCTATAAATTCTTTGTGAAAATATTTACCTCCACTTTAGCTCAAATGATTTGCTGAGGCCAGCCTATAGTGAAATACATAGGACAATGCAGCTGTTACTTATGCCACTCTTAAACTTTGTGCCACAAATGAACGTTCAAACTATGCAATCTACTCAAGACTTTTCAAGAAATCTTGAGCCACAAAATGTTATTGACAGACGCAAATCTACAACTGCTGCCAACTAGCCTCAAGTCATTATATACAAGCTGGTCCTTTCTAACTTTAATTTACAAACTTCCCGAGAACCAGATGTCAAGTTATATTATAAATGAACACTACTACAGACTCTGTAACAGAGTGTCAAAAGCCAAATTCATCTTATTGAAGTCTAACTTTTTGTCTCCAAATCACAACTGAAGCATTTTCTCTGGGCAGTAGTGCACCTCCAACTTATATTGGACTTAAACAGTGTTCTTACTTATAATTTTATTTTCTCTTCAAGTACACAGATTCATAAAAAATGGAGGCAAAGCACACGTGACAGTACACAAAAATATACTTCTAAATGAGTTATGATAACGAATACACCATAAGAACGGACAGTATTGAGGGGGCCAAAACTAACGACCATCGAGGCTTACCGGTAGCATCACAGAAAAATAGTCTGGCCGGCAGTTTCTGGTGGAATACCGGTAGCATAATTGCAACTTGCCATCTACCGTATCGCTCTATTACTTTCATCTAGCAGTACCGAAACCTGAAGCTCATTGTAATAAAACGAGACTTGACTTATCACTTTTGGCTATTCTTTCAAATGGAGGGCTGGTTAGGAATTAGTAGCTTCTACACTATCTTTCGAGAATGATATAAACAATCTCCTCAAAACCAAAATACAAATCAGTAGTGTCAATCAATGAAACTTGAAGCAGTTTGCATTAAAATGAAGGTCAGTCATTAAAAGGAAACTTTCACTCTCTGTACACGCTATAAAATGATTTTAATGGTGCTTGCTATCGAGCTAGGTAGATGGGTATGCCAAATTGTACCTAGAACGACAGCTTATTTAAGTCAAGAAGGTAGGGCAATACAATCTTCTGAGGAGCGAATTTCCGTAGGTCTGAAAATTTAACGAATCATCATAACTTAAGAAACCTTAAAGAGTTTTGACATGATCGACTTAATGTAATGGACCATTAATTCCAGCAATCATTTTGTACTAGACCTAAAGCTTAAAAGTACCAATGTGCAACAACAGCTATAGCAGTTCATCGTGGAAAAAATGACCGCATGGCTGTGCTATTGTGCAGTCTATTATTATCACACAACGATCTTCGGAGCTTTAAGTTTATAAATCATGGGCAAGGATCTGAAAAAGTGTACCGGTAATGAGGAAAACGCTCCCCGCGATGCTAAGTAGCTACTGAGGTACTAAGCTGAGAAAATCTACTTCTTCTAGCGAATGATAGTAAATGCAGTTAAGGCAAAAATTACATTTTCTACAAAATTAGGAACGTTTTGAAGATAGTATGATTGCAAATCTTTCGGTCACTCACCTGCACATTTCTTCTGAAGCTCGCTGATTTCCGAATGTAAACCCTCAATAGTTTTCGCATGTTCCTTTTGCAGAAACAGTATTGAATGCTGGGCATTCTGCAGCTCGACTTGTGTCTCACTGAGCATAACGTACGTGCAGATACTAAGTGTATTTCTATGGAACTATGCGGGGATGAGGCAGGCCATCTTTTCCTATTATCTGTTATAAATAAAAATGTCGCGCAGTGGAGCCTCGACCCATCACAGTAGGATGATGTCACCCTTGGCAACAGGAAACTCGTACAAAGGTCATCACATTCATTTCCAGATCTCCTTGTTTATGAAGGAACTTCAGCGCGAGGAGGTGTCGCTTCTGTATCGTGAAGTGACACATCTGTTTACTAAACGAAAGGGCCATGAACATGGGATGTAAAACAAGTCGTTGTTGTAATAGAAGACCAAACAAAATAGACAGTTACTGCAGCGAAAAGATATAAGAGGCAAAATTTACACTTTCCGCCTTCACTTTGAGAAGACCGGCCCTTTCTGGATCTGTATTAGTTACGCTGACATATCCAAACACTGGTAATTTTGCGGCGGTTGATAGAGAGAGCGAGCGTTGGTGCCTTAGTCGCGCTATTCTAGTGTTAATTTGGGTGTCTCGATACTGTCACTATTCACTGTGGTATTATTCAAATAATACCATTCTAGAACAGTTCTAATATATAATGCGTTGGTTCTGCCTGTTGGTATGGGTGCCGCCGCGACGTTGGAAGATCCATTCAAGTGCAAAGCGTCGTCTTTTGTTACTTTTAAAAGGGTGCTAACTTGATACATTCAGCTACTTTTAATGACTCCTTGTGGTTTGAATTCCGCTAAAAAGCAGTGTTGTAAAACAGGACACTGAAACGAGGTAGCCCATAGGCAATATTGGCCTTCGGCTGGCAGTTAATTCCATGATGCACAATTCAGTATTCGTAGCTGGCAATAGTTAACAGGATGGTCTGGTTATACCGATTATTTTACCATCGTCACAGGAGTAAGACAGGGTTGCATACTATCTCTCCTACATTTTTATGCTGGTTTATAGATCTTTTGATGAGAAAAACAATGAAAGATAACAGACATGGCTTACGATGGAAAATGAATCCGAAACTGTCAGATATAGATTTCGCTGACGATATCACTCATATCTCAGAGTCGATATAATACAAGAAATGACTCACAAACTTGCGAAAGAAGCTGGAAAGGTAGGCCTAAGTATCAATTGCGAAAAGTCGAAAATGATATACAGCAATTCTCTAAACAACCCTCCTATTACTGTCAGAGATGAAGTTATAGAAGAAGTTGAAAACTTTACGTACCTTGGGAATGTAACTAGTGCAGATGGAAGTGTGGAACCAGATATTAAAAGTAGAATTGCAAAAGGAGCTGCAGTTTTTCACAGATTGCAAAGAATCTGAAAAACGTCTTCAATTAGCACGGCCCTGAAAATCCGACTCCTTAATTCAGTAGTGCTTCTCACAGCTCTCTATGGCAGTAAGACTGTAGTCAGATTTCGATGAAAACTTAAAAGATGCTCGAAAGCTTTTTATCAGAAATGTCTCCTAAAGATCCTAGGAATCACTTGGAAAGATCGTATTACTAACGAAGAGATCCTCAGAAGAGCTAATGCAAAGCCACTCCATGTAAAAGTGATGTGGCGACGTTTTCGCTTAGCTCGTCACATCTTACGTCTACCAAGTGAGAGACATGCCAAAACAGCAATGCACTGGGCCCCAGATCATAGCAGACGGAAAAAAGGTCGCCCTAAGAGCACCTGCCGGAGGACTTTTCAAGAGGATTTAAAACGTGGCCAGGCAACTTGAACAGGAGTTGAAAGAGTTGCAGCTCATCGAAACCGATGGCCAGCCCTTGCTGCTCTATGCATTCCTAAATGTGAAGGAATTAAGTCTAAGTATGTCTTTTTAAGGGGGGAAATGCCCCCTTCCCCCCCGGCGACTATGGCCCTGCTATCTCAACAAACAATCCAAAGTAGCCAGTCAACTTCTCAGAACGAATGATGAAAGTGGTATTAAATATAAACTATAACTGTGAAAATATCCCTTTTTGTGATTTGTACATGTCATAATATCTTAATTCCCATGCCATGGCAAAGTTCCATGTCCCACCTTATTTTTGAGTCAGGTGTTTTTGGTTTATTAAATATTTTTAAAATGTTTCATGCAAGCTGTATTAAGGAGGGTCCTATTTTGCACATAATTTTTTATCAAAAGTTTTTCTTATGTTTATTATTTATCTGTAGGTTTCATGTTGATATAATGCTATTCGTGTTTATTTGATTTAGTCTTGTAACATTTCTTTTCTTGAATGCATGCTTGGGTTTGTGGTTTGTTGACGGAGCGGTGTAGGTGGGATATTTTAGTTCATTTAGGCCTAGCCCCCACCAATGATTTCTGTTCCAGATTTAGCCCCATTGCTCATACGAGGTCAGCTACAGGGTTGGGATGAATGTTGATGCCAATTAATCAATATTTCTACTTGGCAAGAAGTAGTTGAAACTTTTAAGTTCATAGCTGTGAAATGTGAATGTATTACAGTTGATACCATCTCATTTACAACATAGCAAAGTCATTGACTTCATATCCATCATCGTTTACCGTATACATTGTCAATCCAAGATGGTGGATGCAATATCTGACCTACTACAGAGTAGTATCTTTTGGCAGTACCAGCCGTTTACTAACAAACTTCTGCATGATACGTTCGACTGGCATGCAATAAATAGTATCTTATGTCACTCTGTAGTGACACAATTTAAACAATCTATTACAAAAAATAAAGAACGGTCTTACACACGACTCCTGAAACAGGTCGTCTGAACTCGAGTGATGTTGTTTCTTACTCGGCGTAATCTACGACTCAAAGTTTTGCCATGTAAGCCACACAAACATGAAGCTCCAAACCGCCACAATTTTTTAAGTTACTATATAGCTCCCGCCATTATAGAGATAATACAATAGACTTCTCTACAGCAAGATGGCTGATAGTAACTTTGAGATATCTGCAAACAACTGGAGTGGGCCACTAGTATCATCGATGGAGGTAAGGTTTGAAAGAGTACGGACGCCATTCCATCCTCCTTTACGTGTTGCTGTAACTTAACGGGCAAGACCTAAATTCTCATCTTCATGTGATTCAATTTCCACTACGTATCTCAAGAAATGCAAGACCCTTAATGTTTTAAAGTTGTCTTGTATTTAAGGCCGGATGGGCAGGAGGGCAAGAAAACATTTTTTAAATATTGATCTGCAAGGGCTCAGATAGTTACCAAAGAGCAGTTCAATATTTGCCTTGCTCTACAGAAAGGATGTCAGATTGAGAGACTGTCAACTTAAACAGAACCACATTGGTCGAAAAACGTTGCCATCTCAACACATAGCACGTTACTGTAATATCTTAGATGAGCCATTTCATAGACGAAGTATAGGTCATTCATAGGCCTAGCATATCTGACACTGCGCCTTCAGGACTTCTATGAGATTGTCATGTCGCCATTCTGCTTAATACCTTAATCCTTCCTCTGTTCTTTACTATTCTCACGTATCTGTAAAACATCCGTTACTTGCTAGGGTTGCATCATCGATCACTGCTAGCTCGTATACCATAGATACGTAACAATGTTTGTGCTGCCAAGGAAAATGGAAGGGAGTTTTTCCCTCTATTCTTTGTGATGCGCAGTACTTATATTGTAGAGAGCACCCATGATCACCAATTGCTCTCCAAATAAATTGTTTTATCAGTTTTCAGTATGTTTAGGGCTTTAGGCACGTATTTACGCTCAGATGTTGCAGTTTATATACACCCAGCAATTTCAATCATACCTAGTCGAGACGAGTAGAAGACTGGAAAGAACCAAGGAGCAATTACGCATTTGTTAGTTTCTTCGTTAAACTGTATTTTCTTATTATGTATACAATGTCCACTTTCATCGGGTGTTGCATGTTAGTTTCATTAGGAACAGTATTTTTACGTTTGTGTTGTATTCAAATTCAACTCAAATATCAGGCATTTTAGTGTTAATTTCTTGTTAACAATCAATATTTTCAAGTACCGTAAACCAGGCTTTAGATCGCATGCATGTAAACTCCATGTTTAATCGGCAGTCATTTAGGTTTTTCGCTGGTCGTTAAGGATCACTCAATGGAAGATGGTATCTTACAGTATCAACCAACGTGGTAGACGAGATCATCGATTCATCAACTGAAGGTTGAAATTCCGTGAATCCATTGGCTGAAATTATCTTGTAGCTTGTAAATCGGAGAATGGAAGGTTATCAATACTGAGCAAATTATACATCAGAAATTAGAGATGCGATGATGAAGATTATTGTTATTTTTGTCTTGTAAACTTCGTAAATTATAGAGGCCTTTGAAGACGATACGGATGGGATGAGGCTGTTACAAAATGATTGTAACATAATGAGGTACAATCTCAGGAAAGCAACGCCGACAGGTCGGGGAGAGGGAGCATACGACTAAAGGACCAAATCCAAACGCACAGAAGCGGTTAATAAAGACATTATTTTTGATTCACGAGCAAAGTCTCGGAAAAGGACCACAACGGGAGAAGCTAGTATTATGCCCCTAGACCCCTTATCTGTGGGCTAAGGAAAGTTATTATAATGCAATTTAGTATACCTTTTAGAACTGTGCAAGAACCAAGCAATGCGAAACAATTTGCCTGGGATATGTCATGACACGTCGCCACTGGTGAGCCATGAGTAAGAACTTGCCATCTATAATTATATCCAATCGAAACCATTCATAAAACATTGATAGAAAATCCTATAACAGCATTTTACGTTTATCATAGATCAAAATGACACATTTCAGTCCTCTACTAAATGATGTTCCTAGGGCCCATATCGGAAGCTTGAGTGCTAGCAGTCATACGGCTTGTAATAAAGTTTCAAATACTCTGGAAGGCACTTTAGAATCTATGAAATATCATTACATTTGAACAATGTAATTCATGGATTATGGGCAATGGAAACATCTGAACCTTTAGATTTTTGACCGTGGTTTTGTCTTGTTTAACAATAGGTAGAGCAGCCAAATATATTTTCTGCAGAATTTGATGTAAATGATCGCTAACAGATGAATTGTATTATTTGGGTCAGCCTACGTAACTTATAGTTTTAGACATACACTCTTAGCGCTAAGGGGTTGGCATCTTTCGATATCTGGAGAGGGTGAGACAAATGTGAACAACTATACTTTCCTTTTGCCTGGACCACAGGCAGTGGTCTCCAAAAGAAATGAAGTAAAGTTGCAACGAGAGCTGTAAATATGGCTTTATCGTGCCTAATGTTTCTGTTCATAGCAAACTGTGGCTCCAATATCGTTTCAAACATTGCAGAGGGACTGATGGATTACCTTTCACTTCAAACGTCAAAGTGGTGGGTACAAGAAAAGTGGTGTTTCTAAAATGGGAAAGAAGAGGAGACATCTTGGGGCCAATAGATATTTAGAGGTACCTGTAAGTTCCGCAGTAAACCCACGTGGTTACTAAACCCTTCTCTAGAGGCATATTTTACCTTCCACTGGCATTAATTAACGATTATTAATTTTCCTTCTTAATTATCCGATTCATACTTACGTAAATTGTCACACGTTTTCCTACTATTTAAATAACGCAGTTTTCAGCTTTCTGATTAGAATGGTTTAGTTAAAGTTTGGTGTTGTAAACGCTCAAGAGTAAAATAACTCAAGAGGTAAGATACTTATACTATTACTATTAAACTGTTAGTTTACGAGTTGATTTGCGTATTTTGGTTCATTCGCATTTACACGAAGGCCGTTAGTTGTACGATTTATAAGATTTTCACGAAGCGTTTTGTAATTCTCTTTTCTAGATTTCAATCCAATGTAACCGGATATTAACTGCCGTAGAATTCATTCATAAAAATTCAGAACATGCGCGTTATAGATATATGTTGCTGAGGCTGTTGGTCTATGGTTCTTGTAGTCGTTGCTCTCATATATGTCCGAGGTTAGCTGGTACTTTGGGCTGTTAGGTTCAGTGTAAGAAGTGGTCCTTACAGTATCAACCTTACAAATTTACTACATGATCGTGTCTTACTCTGCCATATATACTTTTTGGTAGAGATAAAGATGCGTACAATCTTGTATAAATAAGTAATGCAAATTTGCTACAACAGTTGTCCAAAGTGTCCGCAACAGTTCAACATCAATCTACCTTAGTTCATCTTTTTTCACTTTTTCCATTTGATGTACGTAGAGTGTTCTTTTATAAGCAATCGTATCACATAAATAAGAAGTCCCTTTTCCGAATTTTATTTACTACATAAAGAATCTGTTAGTCCTAAAGGGAAAGTCACCGCTGTGAATAAACTCTGTACCAAATATCAAATACAGCATTAAGAAACCTACAGACAAGTGAACTACAAGAAATATAGGTCTACAACATTGAAAATTTAGAATACTAAAACTTAATCTCCGCGCCCTTGTTCGAGGTTGCCCGTTTATTTTCTCTATTCTACAAAACCTAAAAATTAGCTAAACAAAAGCTAAAAAGGTTTAGGGGCCATAAAATATTTACGTCACGCCCATGCCACGCTTTACTACCCCTTGCGCCTTGTAATGAACCGTAACAACGGTTCATGGCCATCCACATCTTTTGCTACGTAACTTTTATGATAGGTACATTTTCAATGTTATTGTACTCGATCTCACCAGAGTCTTTAGTCTATAAAGACTCTGATCTCACCCAAAGACATCCATTACATTTCGTGTATCCGCAGACACACAGTGCCTCTCATTACCGCATGGCATCATTTCTTAGTGGTCTTTCTCTTTCATCTACGTTCTACATTCTCGTCCATATCCGACGTGTTTCTGCATTTTCGTTGGCCACGTCTAAAAGACCAGCGGGCATCGACCTCATTTTGATCAAACCAAATATAACACGTAAGTTTGACCTACCCGTTTCTCCAAATCGTCCGTAACAGCTGGATCAAACGCATCGTATGGGTTTCCCAGAGGATATTCTGCTAAACAAACGTTGGCATCAGACCACTCTTTATCACGTCGATGTAGGAGATAGTACGTAAACCATCTTAACATCGTCATTTTAGTAAAATCTAAAGATAGATCCTGTAGAAGATTTAATTTCTATCATCCTCTTAATTAGTGGTTTTTTAGGGAGAAAGACAAACCAAGCGGGAACCTGAAATTTTTGAGGCACTACAACAGAAAAGGTTGCCCACATTTCCACATCCATTTTTGCACTCTATCTCACTTATGCATGGATGATTGGGGACCGATTAAAAACTCATAAAGAAACAGTTCCTATGAGGCTGATAGGGGAAAGTTCTCTCAATGAAGCTAGATACAAGTCTGGAAGTACAATATAGTACTGATGATAGATGTTTATCATGTCACAAGAATTTCCGGGCCAAATCATGGGCGGTGATTTGGCAAAGCCTGATGCCCGATAGACACTCTCAGCTTGCTAGTAGTGCGGTGACGGTACGTGGAAGCCACGTGCTAGATACGAACTTGCGGTCGAGAAGTTCCCTTGTATTGAGGAGTGGGCGGCGCACGATACTGAACGAATGACCATGTGGTCAACGACAAAATATTGCCCAGTTCAGTCAGCGAACCACTGTTATGATCTATAGATGTAGAGTACATGTTATGGTATATACATCAGATATGGTACGAACAATGATAGTGATGTCAATAAAAGTAAACTTCATTCATCTAGAAAAAGTTTCTTCTATATCTGTGATTAAAAATAATCACTTGGTGCAATTCTTTAAATACGTTAAAATTGTTAAACATTGATCCAATTTCTGGACTCGGCAGGTTTGACTCCACAGAACAAAATAACTCTTATTAAATCAGATAACAAACACTTAAAACTTGTACAATTGGATCAAAACACCTACAATAATCTCAGTATTTAATAAGATCATTTCCATACATACTGAGTTACTAGAGTTTTCTCTGACATTCCCCTTAAAAACTTTGCAAGAACATTTAAGCTAAGAAATGTTTGAATAGCTGAAAAAGAAAAGAACACAAAACAGTCAAAAGGAATGCGCAGGTGGTCCTTGAGATCGAAACTAAAGTTCTACCTTGAGGATGTCAGCCAAACTCCCCTTCCCAAGTCCAGGTAAAATTATAAAAGTTCTTGTGCCTGCTAATTTCAAAAAATTTTAAAGTTTTGGTGTCACTTTAAAGTGAGTAGATACTCGACAGCTATAGATTATATATTTGATGCAATTGGCTGTACTACCACAGGAGAGTAAAAATATGTCAACAACTTGCAGAAATGACCGTGCCTTTCAATAATGTGGTGTGCTGTTGCGTCACCAGGGGCAACCACTCCTTTTCTTTAGTAGGATTACCACTCAACGCTGTTAACGTTCGGACAACTTCATATCCAGAAAGCACCTCAACAGGTATAAACAATTGCTGTTCCAATACAAGTGTGGGGTTAAGATTAACGACGATGGACCATAATAGAGTCTGCAGGAGATCTTGATTGTCTCAAGATAATAGTGTAATGATTAGAGAAGAGAACAAAAGGTTTCAGGTTTTTATATCACTCTTTTAACGTTGCAGTTGAAGATTGTAAACCTGTTACGTAAATTTGCGAAACAAGAAACGTCGATGGTGGTTTTGATGTTGAGAACCGAAAACGAAGTATCGATTATTTTGAAAAGTCATTTCCGCAGTTTAAGCTGTTAGGGTGATGTACTGTAGTATATTCCGAAAGCATAATAGATGGCGTACTAGAGGAATCATATCTTCACATATGGGCTACCTCTCACCATTGGAGAAGAAAATGCTATAGCAAGGCTTTGCAGGTCATCGTGATTTTTCAATGAAATACCAGGGCTGGCGATTTTAAGGATACGGTCGGCAAAGATGAACATAAGCCAAAGTTGCCATTTTAAAAATATGCTTTCAACAATCACCACTCATAATATAACGGATGCAGTCCTCTGGGTTTTATTATCGATAATTAACACCGTGTTATCTGGGTATGCATTTATCGTGATAAGTTTATCAAAACACGTTAAAGCAACAATGAGTCTCTCCAATAGAATTTTGTTTGCTTTTCTCTTCATTGCTGATTTACTGAATGGAGTTACCGTGTTTCCTATCTTAGCGAGTAGTAAATTTGTGAATCAAGGTAAACGGTGTGAAAAGACTTTAAGTTATGTTCTTCTCCAATGTACACATATTCCATGCCGTATACTAAGCGTGAATGCTGTCTTTTTATTAACATTGAATCTGAATTTAAGGATACGAAGGCCTTTCAAGGCCAGTTTCTACGACGTTCATCTGTGGATCTTTGCTATAACCATAGCAACCATGTTCACCGCTGTTATTGGATTACTCACGTATTTTATAAGGATGTCGATAGTCTTCTTTGGATTTGCTAGCATCTTGTTTTTAACCATCGCTTTCAGCATATGGACTATACGTACACTGCAGGCCAAAATGCCAACTTTAGTGAGGAGGGAACACAGAAGAAACCGCACGAGTACTACTAATTCAAGAGCTACGGAAAATCAGTTCAGTAAAGGAGAAATGGTAGTTTGGAGATCAAGTTGTCAATGGATTAAACAGAGTGTTCGAATGTTATTCTATCTCTTGTGCTTGTTGTTTCTATTTGACTTTTTCCCTCTATGTTTCATAGTAGCAGAACGTGTGAGTAAAACCACAAATCAAACCTACATCATGCTTGTGACGTTAATGCTAAAGGTCATGGTGTGTAAATTTATTCCAAACTTTATAATGTACTTTTCTCACAACAGGAAGAAGAGAAAAGTGAGAGTCGGTAGTATACCAATAAAACAAAATGCTCGTGTTCCTATGGACAGTAGTTTAAAGAAGAGATAATTACAAATTTTATAAACCTATACTGTTGAGTACACCATTGTTAATAATATCCGAAATTTAATAATTGCAGTTTTTGTAAAAGCATTTTCTTTTAACATTTATTCTGAAGTCCATTAGTCCATCATCATTAGTGCATGCTGTTATAAAATTACATGCTTGTATATGTATATAATAATATATTGATAACGAAATTTTTCAGAGCTACACTTGAAGAGAAAGTGTTAATCGAGTAATAGAAGTATCTGAAAGGAAATGTTGAGAGATTTGTTTGAACCCATTGAAGATTAAATAATTCAAGGAAATGTTAATGCAAAATCATTCCCTGCGATCAAAAGATCTCCTTTACCATAGATTATGAAACTCATAATGAGTTTCGTAATCTCTGGTTCCAACAATTATTACCGAAACAAAAAGCTACGTTCACATACTCCTAGGTGCCTAGCCAGCTAAATCTGTTTGGGGGAAAGGGGGTAGTCAAACTAATTTCTAATGTTTCGTGTAGTTTGTTACAAAGGGTTTTGTATGGTGGCATTTGTAAGGGTTGTGGGTATGTCCCCACGGCCCACGTGTCTACAGCACTGTATCCTCCTTCCCTCTCAATATACTCAAGAGATCACGTGGTTGTTGTTTCTCCTTCGTAGTACTTAGTAAAATCCCTTTTAGCGGATTTTCATTGGTTCCTTGTGAAAGGCCTAACAGATAGCTTTCACTTCAAATATGACTGATTAACTCTCTTCGATTTCCCTCTATCATTGTTTTATAGTTTTGCAAATGAAGGAATAAGTACTATCGTGACTATTGGTGAAGGAGATCAGCTAAATGGTTGTCTTGATTGTAGTAGTACATTGTAACGCTGATGATGCCGATGCAGAGGAGTAAGGGAACCCTTGGGATATGGCAAGTCTCACTCGTTGCTCGCTTGTTGACGACATAAAAACCACAATCCATGTGAACTAGCAACCCAATATATTTGTGCATTTATAACATTTCATATCATTGTTCTGTCCTGCCAATCCCACAGACCCCTAGCTGCAGGGGGGAGGGGTATGGGGCATTGATCACTGGAGGAAAAATCCGAGCCAGTATTTGTGTCAAAGTCATTATCCGAATATTACTTGACTTTCGTTAATCGATTTATGACCGACTCTGTATTCGATTACAGGTTTACTTGTCTATTAGCTACCTCTTGCGTAATAAAAGCTATTATGATTTACAGTAACTGTGCCCCCTCCCCTGCAATATGTTACTACCAGCTATGGACCTGTAGTTATACCACCAAATTCTATTTAACAATGCAAATTTATTAAGTTTTTGTCGTTTCCTTGAAAGATTCTCAAACTTATGAAATGATTAGTAGCGGTTTTCAGGGTGCGTTCTCCTCAGCCGAATGCAATTTTCAGGGCCCTTTGTACACAGTAAGGCGGGTTAGAAAATGTTGTGTTGTGCGTGCGCAGCTACTATGACGTCACTAGATATCACGTGGCTTAAGGATTTTACTCCTTGCATGTTGATCAAACTATAGTAGGAACACGAAGAATATTCTAAACAGGGTGCTAAACAGTTCAACTCAATAACACTGCAAGAACAGATGGAGATTGGTGAAGTTGTTATTTGTATGTCGTTTCGTCTTATTAAGTTGTATTAAGTTTTATTGTAAATATCATGTTAGTATAAATATACAATTTAATAACTTATTGTTGCTTTTTAGTTTTCTCGTCAGTTGAATGCCAACTAAGAACACATATAAAAGGTCTCATACGAGTTGTCAACTCTCTGTCGAAATCTTTGTGTCGATTACAAAGTTTGCAAAAATGCAACCTGGGTCAGAGTGTTATGTTGTTACAGGCTGGCACTGCTGACCATCTCAAGACACTGCCCTCCCTCAAGTTGCTATACAAGAGTTTTAAAATTTTCCCTTACTTCCATGAGGTTTTCGTGGGCAGATCAAGATAGGTTATTTCTTATCATTGGAGCACAGGGGTATTCTAAGGGTGCAAAGCACCAGGACATGACCCCATCAGCTACCCCCTAAACCGCTACTAAAAATCATTGATTAGACATATAGTTTTGTACCTTGAGAGATCTCTTTAGAACAAGATGGGAGTTAAGTAGATTCATGAAGTGAAATGGAAATATGTGATGAAGTATAACTCACACTTCGTAAACTAGTAAGAGAAATAATCTGTACGTCTCAACTTAAAAAAGTTGATTTTTGTTATAGCGTTGTGCACCATCTCTTATGTTTCTCTAACTGAGGCACCCTATAAATCAAAGGCCTCTTTACTACAATAAACATGTAAAGACGTGGAGAGGATAAGAGTTTTCCTAATTCAAGAGAAGACCTGTTTCCCTGGTTGATTGGAAGTATGTTCAGGGCAAAAACAAACTAATAATTTTGGTTGTTAACATTATTTTCGAAGTTTCAACGATAAAACCACTGCAGTTGAGGGTACAACTTTGAACAGACAAGATTTTGTGGCATTCGGTCGTTCTGAGGTAATATTGTCTTGATGATAAGTTGAAACTGAGAATTATGCAAAATGCTGTGAAAATTTTTAACTGTTTATTCCTATAACCTAAAAAAAACACAGCGCCTATTTAGCATTGACGTAGCCTTGAAAGTATGGTGTCCAAGTACCAGTGTCGTAGCTTCGAATGACACGCTTTTCATAGTAGTTGCCTCCAATGGGGTCTCACCTTGAACCACACTCAATTTCACGTGGTAATGTTCTGAGATAGTTGACTTGTTTATAACTATACTCTTCCAAAAATCTGAGATGATTCCCTTTCCGAAGAATACGTCATAAGGTCATACTTTTTTCTTAATTAAGTTCTCTCTATGGATTCCCCTCTCTTCTAGATCCTGCCCTATTTTTAGATAAATAGAAAGTGTCGTTACGTTATTTGCGATAACTCATCTGTCTTGGAGATAGCTCTAAATTACTATTGCGTCTGCAAATCAGTGATAACATCTTGCACGATGTAAACTTGGAATATCTTGCATGTCCGCCTCCAATCACGTGATGTATACAATGTAGAGGATTCTAATCAGGGGGTTCGATTGTGTCTTTTTCACTTTTTACAGCTCTATTTTCAACCCAAACGATAATGCTCCCATAATAGCAATATGTCATCCACGTGAAGGGTTTTTTAGATTACAGCAGGAGGAACGCTTTGTGTAAAGTCGCATTTTCTCAATCCCAATCACCCACGCGTGTCGACGGAACTTGCTATTTCACTAATGCCGTACGTATCATACTCAACACCAGAACCAGAAGTGTGCAAGGCGGGGCACTTCAGGGGTGCAGCCCGTAAAGTTTGGCAAAACAATTTTTTCAGGCAGTGGATAAGAGATAAAATGATAGAATGATAGAAATAAAACTTCACTTGTTAGAAATACATAAAAGTAAAGAAATAATGAGACAAATAATAATCATAGCGATGTTCATTGAGATGTTCTTTGGGATGTTTTCCTGTTAGAAATCAAGAATTAAGCACGCTCTAGCTAAACTTTATTCATAATTTTGGGGGCAAATTCTACTTAGTTTGGGAGAAAATATGGGTCAGTCCTCCCATCCCCGAAAACGTGGCCCTTACGCTTATACGCGTAAGTTCTTTGCTGTTAATAAGTTACACCAGTTCATAAATCTTCACAGCAGGTAGCAATTATAGCGAAGATATGTTAACGAGATCGAAGATGACTTGTTCTGTTCTTGGACATCGTGTTTTATAAAGAACTTACGGTAAGTGAATCATCATAGAGTTCACAACCTTACGACTACATTTCTGTTTTCGGAACTACTTTCTCTGTCGTGTTGAAGTGACCTTAGTTTGAAATAAAATGAAGAATTACTGTTGCCAATCAGGTCTCCTTATCACCAGAATGTCAAGGAGGACAGATGTAGTGTAAATTCTAACGCCTACGCTTTCCTTTCAACATGTTGTAGGCGACCAGTAAACTTCCTCTCCCAGCTGCATCCCCATTCAATAGCCAGATATTCAGATATGGCGTTCAAAGGTGCACTACGCTGAGAAAGCTATCATACTTACGCAAAATTCGATAACTTGCACTAACGTGCACAAAATAAGTTAATATGAAAGTGAATGATCTGTGCAACCTCATAATGCTATCCATTTCCTTTTCTGTAGCACACAGCACACAAGAGCTCGTTTGTAAAAGACTGCCTTTACGATCATGTATAACGCCATATTTGCAAAGATATTTAGCGTGATATATGTTTATGCACTTTACAGTGCTACGGTGAACCTTCTGTCTAGGCACAGTCATTTAACTCATGTCAATTTTTTTATAATTCTGTGGAATTGATGGCATATATATTTCGTGGATGTTGCTTTAATACAAGACATGCGAGACAGGCCAACAAGGCAAACTACAGGGGGAGCAACGGGGCTAAGCTACCTACTATGTAAATACATATAGATCCATATATACGCAAATATAAAAACATAAAAGACTTGGTTGCTTTTGAAATCTTTCGGAAATCCCTTCCTTCTTCAGGCGACAAAGTTTGATCTGTAAACAGGGCTTCAGTACAAATTTTGAAATACAGCTCGAAAATTTAAAGCAAAGAATACGCATACAAAGGATACATAGGATAATATACTGGCTAGCTGAACAGTAAAAAATCCCTTGATGCATACCATCACTTTCCTATATCGTCTAATGTAATAATCCCAGACAACCTAAATTAAATGGCAATAAACTAGGTAGTTTAGCCCGTACATGTCTATCCCTGAGAATCTTAGCATTGCGAAAGGTCACCATTTACTTCGTATGGGATACTTTACGGTCTACCTCGTCGCATATCTTCCTGTTCTTCTTCTTCTCTACCCCGTAGCCCTTGAAGGTCGTTAGGGCACTGCGGTACTCTGACGAATAACATCTCTCCACACCTCTCTGCCCTCTGCTCATCTTAGGGTCTGTTCTGGTGTACGTCCTATCCATTCGTATATGTTCTCGCACCATTTCTTGTGTTGGCGACCTGTTCTTCTTTGACCGTTCAGTGTGCCCTGTAGTATGGTTTTACTTATGCCGCTTGGCCTTGTAACATGCCCAAACCAACGCAACTTCCTCTCCTTAACAGTGTCGAGTAGGTGCTGGAACGGTCCTATAGTTAGTATAATCCGTCGATAAATCTCCACATTGGTGACTCGATCTCTGTATGAGACACCAAAAATTCTTCTCGTGCTTTCTAGTGCTTCTATATGGCGCTGGAGATCTGCAGTAATTGTCCAGCTTTCACATCCGCACAAAAATATCGAATAGACAAGAGTGCGCAGCAGTCAGACTTTGGATTTTAGCTGAATCTTCTTGTCTTTCCCCCAGAACGTTGAGCCTGCTCATTTCACTGAATAGATACGCTTGAGCCACAACGCTTGTCTATATCGTATACCTTGCTGGGTATGGAAAGGATGGCAAGACTAGGTACTGGTGGGTTTCTGTTGCTTTAAGGAAGAGGTTAATATAAACGGGCCACCCTTCTTAGTAACTGTAACATCTAAAAAAACTATTTCGTCTTTAGGGCAATTAGGGGTGAATCTAATGAAACGCGTTGAGATGATTAAGAACTCTAATAGTCTCTCTTCTCCATGTTCCCATACCATAAACACATCTTTGATATACCTAAGCCAAGTGCTAAATGCAAATTCTAAATTGTTAAGGAAGCGTTCCTCTAATTCCCCCATAAACATAATCGCATAAGGCGGGGCAAACTTCGTCCCTATGGTAGTTCCCCTTATCTACTTGTAATAACTATCTTTATGCTCAAAAATTCTTTGTTCCAAAAAACTAGTTCACATAAGGTTTCCGTAGATACCTCCTTGACACCTTCCCTCTAATACCCCTTTAAGTGCTTGTAAATCCTCTTCATTTGGAATACTGGAATAAAGACTTACTACATCTATTGAACACAAAATACTACTGCCACTCAGGCTCGGTGGTTAACCTAGCTTTCGAAGAAAATCTGACATGTCATGTACTTAAGACTTAACCCTCTCCCCCCTCCAAGCCAGGGTTGAAGGTGGTGATCCAAAAAATTCCGATATGGCTTCTGTGTAATACTCTGAATTAGAAACGACCTAGTTTCGGATTATTGACCTTTAAAAAACTTACGTGTCTCCACAGGTGCATCACGAGTTTGTTGATAAAGTCATCCAATAGTCTGCCAAGTTCCTTTCCAGGATTCTCTGCACGTGGTGAGTACACCTCTCTATCCGATAATTGTCTATTTGCCTCCGCCAAGTAGTCGTTAACAGCCCAAACTACGACGACTGATCCCTTATCCGTCGGCTTTATAACGATGCTGGTATCCTCCTGCAATGTCCTAAGAGCCCTATGTTCTTCAGTACTAATATCACTAAAATTACAATCCTCAGAACTAACACAGATGATATTTTCTTTAACTTTCTAACAAAGTGTTCAACACTAAAATCTAGTGTTCTTTCGGTTGAAATTCGTTTCTGGTTTAAAACGAGTAACTTGTTACCCCTCTCCTTCTTATTCCTAAAAGATTTATGAAAAAAATTAACATAATAGAAAGTAAGACCATGAATGAGAAGTGAACACAAGGAACAGAGTAGAAATCTACTCCGTGCACAGGGCTCAAAGTTAAGATTTCTAGGAAGCCATAACAATTCAGAAAAGAATACCTCGTGTAAGGTACACCAATGTAGTGCCAATGCAGGAGAATCGGAAATGGTCGTGAAAGGATTTACTTGTCTGATATAGCTCTTTATAGATAAAAGATACTCACTTTTACATGATGTGGGCAATCCTCGCGAGGAGTAAGAACTACTAAGAGAATATGCTGTATAATTAAGCTGTATTTTAGAGGGTGAGTCATAGGTATATCATATCATAGGTATTACCATTGGTATACTGGTACACGGTAAGCACGAGCAATATTTTGGACGGAAGACCCACCATTTCTATAGATGGGGAGACCATATCCCATATGCCATGGCCTCGGCATCCTGATATGCCCGAGCGTGCTTTTTCGAAAGAATAATGTGGTAAAGTACTTTTTAATGCTTCATAGCCTATAGTCCAGGGCGTACTAGTAGGGCTACCAATAGTAGTACTATATTATACTAAAACCTCTTCTTATAAGTACAAGTACCATGTATTACATAGCCTATGCCATAGGAGATCAGATGATGCTTGCAATGTTTTGTTCATGAACGGTCAAATGTCTACTACTTCATTAAGCCTCCGATTACTTTTTTTTTACGTTGGGTCCACACGTCCGAAAGTCGTAATCGATTTTAATCATAAATGGTACTCCTTATGTTTAATCAATACTAATTGGATCTATGCAGCTAAGGAAAGGTGCTCCAATACAATTGTGCAGCGTCCGAAAATTTCAATCTCGCCCAGCTGCAAAAATGTCACTCACATCTAGTTTCTACACAGAGAGCAGAGGGCTGCCTTTCATAGAAACATATGTATTCATTGTGACAGAACGAGCCCATAAGTGTATGAATAAGCAGCTTGCAGAGTAGTAGCAGCAATACTCTAGTGCGTGATCGCAAGCTTGGCATGCATAGCCCCTAAATTTAGGCAAGCAGCTCTTTCCATTTGCAGTTATGAACACCAACAATAATGGGAAAAGTGAGTAAATTCAGTACAGTCTCTCTTTTATGCTGCTTGTTTTCTAAGGAATCGCCTGCAGCCATTTCTGCCTTGACAAGGATAGTTTCTTATCACGTTATATTGGATTTTTTATATTATTGATAACATTCGTGATTACATGAAGGAAAATATTGTTGACTGTTTGGCTTAAACTGTGGGTTAATGGTAATATTTGCATACATACGTTATAGTGATCATTGTGCTTCATTCTAAAGATTTATATATTCTTGTTTCTAGCAAACAGGACCCAACATTACTTTTTCAAGCCATCTTTAGCCTCCTTCACAGTGACCCCTTATGAAGCCATATTCATTTTCAAAGTGATACTTAACCAGTAAACAGTGAACATGTTTAAGAAACAAAAAAATAATAGAAGAAACTCATAGAAGGCATATTGATATATCTATATAGATATTTATGTGTGTGTGTGTGTGTGTGTGTGTGACAAGTATACAAAGACATACACATTATGTGTAATTTTATCAGCTAGGTTTGGCACATGGGCTGTATGATTATTGCTTTTAGCCAACTGTATTCTTCATACATGTATCCTATATAACTATTTTGCAGAGCAGCAAAGGATTAGGAGATGATTCTGTATCTCAGACAACAATCATAGTACCAAGATGAAGTTTAAACTGTGTGTTCATCAGAGGACATTTAGTGAGGAAGATGTGGTTATCAATCCACGTGACTTTCCCAACTTAGTTGCTGATGATGTACTGGAAATTTACCATCCAGATGATGAATCCTGCCACCTTCTACTTCAAGTCAAGTCCCTAGATATTGATTTTCAGCAAAAAGACACAATAAGTGTTGACCAGTCCATTGCTGCAGCTTTCCTTCTAAGACCATATTCAGATGTCTTGGTTAACAAAGTTAGCGAAGAACATGGAGTTCTAGATATGGTGGAGTTGACCCTAAAGGATCAGTATTTAAATTCTAGTGACATGTGGAGATTAAGGCAGTCTGTTGTTGGATCCTGTGTATATTTGAGTAAGAAAATTAACTTCTCTGGGATGAGGGTGCAGGTCAATGAAATGTGGGCTCAGGGAGAGAAGGTTGCATGTGGAAAGATAAGCAAAGACACAAAGGTAAACCTGTTTGCCATTATTCTACCAATATATTCATTTTATACTCGGCACTAAATATTACCATTTTTCCTGTTTCTGACTTGAAGCTGGGAAAATGTGGGCAATGAAAATTGAATGAATTTGTTGGTTATTAGTGTTTATAATTATACCAACAGCCCTCAAAGATCAGAAATCAAATGTTGAATCAAAATATGAAATATCTGGGTCCAGTGCTGGATCTATTAGTATGACAAGAAGAGGAAGGCATAACCAAGAGTAAAAGTGGAAGATATTCAATTTACTGGTTCCCATATGCTCCAGTACAGAAATGCACAAGCAAATCAGTGTAGTTGAACTATTCCACTGTCAGGAGCCTTCATCTGATCTAAGCTCCTCCTGTTAAGGAGTAGAATTGTAGATGTGAAAAGTTATTGTTCTTCAATAAATAGGGGAGGTATCTCCCCCCATATGCCCATTGTTTTCTTTGGCCTGGCATTTCCAGTATGTGTCTACATACCTAAGCCTTAAAAGGTGAATCACTTACTCTTTGGCTGTGAACTAGAAATGCAGCACAGATTTGATTATGTCTAGGTACCAGTACTATTTTATTGGCAGCACACATCCACTAGATGATGGTTGTTTTATTTAGCACATAGAACTGCTATGGATATGGCCCTTGCATTCAGTTCATGAGGGTCAGCATTTTGTCCCTGGAAGGTCCCTGGGTGACATCAGGAATGGTGCCTAGTCTTAAAGTGCACTAAGCTGTAGAATATGCCGAGTACGTTGGCACTGCCCTAGCCACTTTAAAGGGGAACATCAAAAGGGCACTTTGTGGTGGTTCTCTCAATGTCCTCTCTGCTTACAGTAAAGGCCTCACTAAAGTATATTAATATGTTGGATGTGTATTTTTAAACATTGCTTTTTAATGTACATTGACATTTATAATTGTAGGTGCTGTTTAGGTCACAAAGTGCACAAATTCATCTGTTTTTGCAAATGTCAGCAGAGATGTGGGAGTTTGATCTGTTTGGTGATCTTTATTTTGAAAGATCTACTAATGGCTTCCTAACTGAACTCTTTGCCAAATGGAAGGAGAAAAACTGCACCCATGAAGTAACCATGATCTTGTTTTCTAGGACATACTATCATGCAAAATCGCTAGGTAAGATTTTATAATGTTGGTATATACAAAAATAACAATAACACATACTTTTTAATGCCTAACCAACTAAATTTCACATATAGATCATAGTATGAGTTTTGGGTTCTACCAGTGGCGTGGGGTGTGATTTTAAACCAGGTGTGCTACAAAAACGGCTTTGTCGCAATTCCCTTACCATGCCAGGTACATCCAAAGTCTTTGAAAGGCTATATCCGCTGTGAATCTATCCTTCTATTTTTCTCAGTAAGCATAAGTATCACATAATAGTGATGTTTAAGAACCCTTGCTGTACTTAAGAAAAAACTCAAAATGTATACTTAATTTTAAAGAAACATATTATAAAATATGTCATCATTGAAACTACCAAACATTTTCCTGCAATGCAAGTCTATCCTTCTATCTTTCTCAATGAACTTGCTTCATGAGCAGTGCCTTCTCAATAGATAGTAAACTTAGATTACTCATCCTCTCTTGCCCCAGAGTGGTCCAAGAGAATATCTACCATAACCCCAGACATACTATGCAAATAAGCTCAAACTTGAAAGAAGATTGAAATACAAAATGATATAATCTCACCAGTGGTGGTTTTAGGGTATAATGGAAAGGGAGACAGCCCAACCCCAGCACTTTCACCTAAGAAATTTTTGCAGCAATTTCTCCTTTTTTAAAAAACTTTTCAGTAATCTGAGAAAGGATGAGGAGCCACAACTAGCAAACACAAATAAAACCAGAACCCAATTTATCAAAAAAGTCAAAACCCACAACAAAAAGAAATGGCAGTCCATGATTTTGATCATGTTCATGTACTGGTATGTGATCGAAGGTTGTGTATTTATGTCATGCTTCTTTTAGATATTGACAAAAATGCTCTTCTTTAATGGGGCCCCCATGGGAAAAGTGGACAGGGCTCTACTGATTGGAAAACCACCCCTGAATCTCATGGTTTGATGACTCCCTGAACTCTTCGGCAGCAGGCTGCAAAAAGAGGATGGTTCTGCAAGAGTGATCAGATTGTCAATGGAATATTTGCACTTTGGTCGAGTCATTCGGTTTCTATTTTCAGCAGGGGGTGCTCCTTTTTGATAGCACGTGTGCTGACCTTTTTGACTGCAGATATTTGTATCCAAATCATACTGCCTCCCTATTATTCTATTGTTTTCAATGACATCGAGCGTGGTAGAACACCTTGCCTCAATGAAGGTGGTGTAGAGACTTCAGAGCAAAAGAGCAACTCGATGTGTTGTTTCTATACAGAAATGTGACAGAACAGTGGGATGGGGATATTGAGTGGTCTATGAGACTTATTAAATTTACCAAATGAGGAAAAAGCAACTTGATTCACATTGTACTACTCTTAGATTTGATGTAATGAAGAGACTGGCAAAAAATTTTAAGAGCATATAAAATATTTTTGGTGATATATTTTTGAGCATACAGCCCACTCCTAGCACAGCTGGAGGATACGCCTACACTAATGAAGATCCTGCTGAGGAGAATCTGAGAATTAAGAACTACACCATTCAATTGTCATGTTTTTCATTCGTTTCACATTTCTAAGAACTTCAGCTTCTTTTTCATTTATGAGACCAATTGAAACAAAGAAACCATTAAGTTTTGAACTTGTTGTGGGGCATCTGGGGTGGGGAATCCATTACAAAATATTTCCTAATTGATGCCTTCCCCTATCTGGATCTGGGATCCAATAAGGATTTAAATGGCAAGGCATCTGTTTTTAACTATGTGCATATATTATGTGAAGGAGGCCAATATTCTTTGTTATGAGACAATTACATAAGATATCAATCTGTAATGGTTCTGCAAGTGATGAATTGCCAAAGCTGTAAATCATTTTGATAGTGCCATTATTCAATTATCATCTAGATAATAATGATTATAGTGAAAAGAAATATATATTATTGAAAGTGCTTACTGATGCTCAGCAAGGCTCATAGGCAAGAACTTTTAGTACCTATTTGTATTTTAACACAATGTTTTATAGCTTGAAAAACAAGAACAATGTAAAATTCAAAATATCCTACATGTCATACCCTCATGTCACACACATATCATACTAGCCTTTTCAAACTAGATTAGGACAATAAACTGTAATCCTTTCTTGGGCAATTGTGTCAAAATGATACAAAATCTTCATCCAACTTGCAGGGTTTTATTTCAAAAAAGTGTCACATGGCTACATAAAAGTCACACAAGCAATACATGCTATCATTATTTAAGAAAATGACAAAGTATTGTAATTCTGCTTTGAAAAGGGGAGTTTCCTGTCCCTGCAGGTTTCAAATTTTTCATGTTTTTGTCTGAAATTGAATCTTCTTTTTTGTGTATATCAACACTTTTCCACTCTTGTGGTCACAGGCATCATTGTGGAAATTTGGAATTTTATGAAAACCCAGATTGCAATTTCTCGGTTTTCTCACTTGAAAGCCAGTGATTGTTTAATTCAATGCCTGTACTCTTAAACTACTCTTTGAAGTTTGTTGTTTCTCTGATCTTGAGGATCCTAAGATTGACCTATATAGGAAGCAGAGCAGTCTTTACAGCATAATTAGTAAACTATGCTGTTCTTATTGTCTGGTGTGATTCTTATTGTCTGGTGTAAAAAGAGAACAGAGGATATTGTGTTGTGGAAAATTCTTTGAATGACTTCACTGGTGTTTTTTAAAGGGGAATAGAAAACATTGTCATAGCTCATTATATTGAGACAGCTACAGTATGTTTCTCATGGTACCCCTTTAAACCATGTGTCTGTTTACTTCATATCCAAGGCTGGAAAGGTTAAAGATAACATTTCTTGGTTGCAAGGTTCCAGATGATCTCCTCTTCTTTATATGAGAGTTTATGATAGTATCAGCAATTGTTTTTTTCCTTTTTTAAGACGAGTTTCCTACAGATATGCAAAGGAATATACAGAGAAGTACAGATGGGCTATTCTTCCAGGACTTTTTTAAGACTGTTACATTTGCTGAAAAGTGTGACGATTGGAAGACAGTAATAATACAGTTGAAAAAGAACTTTACCAACTATTTGAAAAGAGTTGGATGCACCAAAGAAAGCACACCTACTGGTTGCCCAAGGGGATGGAATTCCAGAGCATTTGAAGGCAATGTTCTGGAGGCAATCAATGTTTCACTGAATGGTGAGTTGAGTGACTCATTTATGTATGATTTTTATTTGAAGATATCAGCTTGAGTCTCTCTACTTTGAAGTCTGCTATGATTTTTGAGTAGGGGTTATATTGTGTTGGATATTGGACATTTTCTATCTTACTGTAGATGTGAGGCATTGATGTGAGTCAAGATTTGTAAAATATTTTTTTGTTTACAAAAATCCCTCCGGAGCCCATGTAAAGCTGATGCACTGGGATGTGGTTACTATGTACCCCTTCTGTTTCACTAAATGTTTTACAGGTTTACTTTACAGTACTTCAATGCAAAATTCTTGACTCTGGCAACTGCAATAACTCTTACTCCTAGCTAAATTATCAACATCAATTTCATAAGGATGGCCAAGATCTGGAATTCTCTGCCTTCTGACTGCTTTCCTCTTACTTATGATCTTGACACTTTTAAATCTAATGTCAATCGCCAGCTATGAAATCTTTAATTTTTTTGTTTACTTTGAATTTCTACTTCTTTCAAAGTAACTCAATTCCTTGAAATGGCAACCTTTCCTTGTATTGAGTGAAGGATTTTTTTAAAAAATGTTAGTGTAACTTCAAAATACAAGGCAAATGTCATTTTCATTGTCATCACTGTCACCTCTACCATGATTGTTATCATTATCATCATCATCATCATCATCATCATCATAATCATCATCATCACAATCACCATTATCAATGCTGCAGCTAGTACCACCGTCTTTATTACCATCAACGTAAAAATACAATTGTTATTAGTAGTATTTGTAAAGTAACCTTTGGTTATCTAAGACACAGCAAGCTTTGAAATCATCATATCTTTTAAAATTATTTAAAAAATTTTTCACTCAATACAAGGCAAAAAGTAAACAAAAAATAGATGTGATTAAAGACAAAAAAATTGAAGAGTTCCAAGAAGATGGCAGTTGACATTAGACTTAAAAGTGTCAAGATTGTATATAAACAGAAAGCACAGCGAGCGATGACAGCGAGTTCCAGATTTTGGCAGTCCTTATGAAGAAACTGTTAGCATAGAAAGTTCTGTTTGTTTTAGGAACAGATACAGAAGAGTCACTTCTACATTATATCAGTTTTGTTGCCATTACAGTTAAACCACAATTCTTATTTAATGTTATTCTAATGCATGTCCTCTCTAATCGATAGCATTCGAGAAACATTTTATTGACTGCAGTTTGGAGCTAACAAATTGGAGTATGATTGTCGTCACTCCTGGTCAGGGTGTTTTTAATGTTTGTAAAGAACTTACTGGCTTGACAAAACAAAGAGTGATGGATTCAGGTACGCTTTGCAAGCGAACTTCCCTTGGAGTTCCTATGAGTTTACAAATAGGTTTTTAATGTATTTATTGATCCGTGATTTGTTGTGATGGCGTATGCTAGAAAAATCTTTGAGACTGTCTTTCTCTTGATCTTCATGTCAATTGACATCAGTCGTCTATTTAAAATATTTGTCGTTTGTTTCACTGCCTCTAACAGTCTTAATATCTCATCTTTTACGTGTTGCATCACGAACGATCATTCAGGATGATTTCAAGCACAGGCTATGTGGTGTAGGCCATGGTACATGTTTTCTACTATTGTCTTCCTTGAGGACCTTGTTATTTAGGTGTTTCAGTGTCATAGAACATCGTGTGGATTTGGAGTCTAAAAGCCATTTTACTGAAGCCTTTTGCTAGACATTAAAAACAGCATACAGATTGAGTTTTGTGATTTGAAGTTGTAGAGGCAGATGAGACCCTGAAGTGGTGACGAAGATAGAATCTTTTTAGTACGACAAACGTCCTTAAAGGACAATAAACACGTTTCTCTTTTGTACAACGAATGAGGTTTTTAAAGATATCAATGCATGGAGCAGGACAAATTTTCGAATATTCGGTATATGTGGGCTTTCAGTACAATATTTGGACAGTTACTGAGTCTCGCTTAATCTCAAGTGTCTCAATTTTGTCAGAACGATGTGTAGAGGTATACTGGCCCATTTTCTTTTGGGGGAAGGAGACTCAGTTTCACGAAGAAAGTTGAATTTACCCATAATATTATGAACATAAATTTGGCAGAGGGAGTTAGACTATTAACTATTAACCAGAGAACATCGCAAAAATCATACTTTATTACAGTATATGTTTACCATTATATATTTGTTACCAAAGAACTTTATGTCTATCATTAGGCCTACATTATTTGCCCACTGCCACAAAATAGTTTTGCTGTACAACTTAGGGGGCATGGGGACTTGATAAAACTATTTATTCTCCTTTTTATGTAATTGTGTAAGCAGGACTGCTATGGTTCGGTTTTGTCACGTAGCATCCGAGACGTTTAAACTACATGGACGTTTTCGTTGCTCTTTGTGGTCAAGTGACTCTTGATAGATAACCAAATCTAGCATTCTTGCTAAGGTTTCTCTTCTCCTGATGTAGTGGTACAGAGGTTTAGAGAAACGATAACTTGACTAGAACGTATCAAATTGATTTTAGCGTAACAGTCACACATATTTAAACCGTGTCATCGAGAAGAGAGTGTTTGGAAATATCAAGTTTGAAGAGATACTAGAGAAAAGTGAGTGTGTCACCACCGGGGGCTTTATTTTCACTTTCGTTAGTACCTCTGCAAAGTTGATTTTCTCAAATCCTCCCTTGTAATGGCGCAGAGATGCTGGTCTCCAATACTGCATAGAGGTGCATGTCGTGTCCACCGGTTTAGCATTGGGAGCTGGAGAGAAGTGAACTATGTTATCACCGGGTCACCATAGCTCATTTGGTAGAGCATCATTTTCTCTAGTATCTCTTCAACCTTAACAGTTCAAAATATGCGTATGCTAACTCAGAGTGCTAATATAAATTTTGTCTATTTTAAAAAGATTTGTTTTATCAGTCCTCTTTCTATGATTGTTTCGAATTGGCTAGAAAAAGTGTGGAGATGAATTTGCACGAATGTAATATTTATTCTTGTATTGTATATGCGTGAATACGTACGAAGAGGAATTATGTCTTAACCATTATTTGATCCTTTGTGTGATGTATCACTGTTCCGACTTGTCTATTTGGCGACACCACCGCCCAATTCATTTCCCTGCCACTGAATTCTTTGGCTTTTTCGCCCTTTTTGATTTTCTTGTCAATGCCTTAAACATCAATACCAAATGTCAGCAGGTTCTTAAAGAAGATTGCTAATGAAGTCGGAACAAGTTGTTCTGTTGTTGAACACTCGTATGTTTATATGATACTACAGGTTTTGGCCAGACACTGGTCACAGCAGTCGTCTGGAGTTAGTTAGAGAACTTTCGCGGAGAATTTGTAGGAACTGAGGGAATTGTACCACGACCTTGAACATAATCCTTACATTACTAATACCATTAAGCACACTGATATTATTGAATAAGGCGTAGGTTGCAAAAAAATTCTTTTTTGCCGACAAAAGACAGGCTCCTTTGTTGTGATAAATCTAGCTTCCAGAGCGGTAAGGTGAATTGAAGAACCCGCTTCTCTTAATACGCTAAAGGAATTCTCATAATAGTTGTCGACACAAGCCTGGTTTCAATCAGTGTTGGCCGACTGCTGAGTCACTTTTTCGGAATATGAAGTTAGTTTTGAAAAAACCACTAGGCAAAGTCGTTGACTGTAAGTCTGCACTCACTAATGTCTGTCAGATAAACAGAGCCATTTGTCGCCTCCTTTTCTTCAGTCTGTCTACATTCATGCCTCTTTCTAACGAACAGTTATGTCGTACTTCAGATATCTCAAAAGTATGACTCTTAGGATGAGGATGTCGCCAAAACCCGAAATTTTAGCTGTAAGAAGCTGAAATTACGACAACTTAAAACGCCCTTTGAACGAAGCAATTACTTAGGGGGAGGGCAACGCCGACTTTAGTGATTCTCCTTTTTTAGCTCGCAGAAGACTGTCGTGTCTCAGAGCCATGTAAAAATGGGTAGATTTTGCTGCCGATCCGATTAGAAACCGCTACACAAACATATCCATACCATGGCGTGCATCTTATATTAGCGGTATGGAGATGCGTAAAAAGTCAATATTTAAAACGTCACGGGGGAATGGTTTGGACCCCGTCTGAATGCCAGAATAAGTGCCGAGATCATTCTATAGCTATCGAATCACTTCAGAAGGAAGATTAAATAGATTTTTACCAAGTCTTCATTAATTTCTAGCTATGCCCTGATCTGCAGAAGCCCATTATATATCACAATTAGGCTATAGTCTCCGATTGCTCACTCGCTCGGCTTCCTTTCTTAGAAGTAGTGGTAGATCTTCGTCAGCAAGTATTTTGCGAAGTTCAAACTTGATAAAGTAGTCCATGTTATGTGAGGTCCCAGTTGACTTGGTGTTCCACTGATATTTATTCCGAAATTGATCTTGACATGCATATGTTTTGCAGTTTGAAAAGTTTCAATTGGCGTACGTTTTATCTGAAGTGAAAGGTCGGGAATGTAAAAATAAAAGGGTCCGCTTTAACTGGAATCTTTTGATATAATTTTGAGTGGAAAGACGAGCGTCATATGTTTACTTGATTGGAATACATTAATGCTCAAAAGAATAAAATAAATGAAACTAAATAATACGTGAACACAACTTTGAGGAATACCAGGTATTGATTAAATGGGTAGGCGCACTTTTAATCACTTCAGCGTAATCACACTTTCTAAGGAAATGTCGTAGTTTCGTGATTTTTTTGGCATAGGGACCAAAAAAGCACTTTGTGAACTCTTGAGTGCCTGCTTTGAATCTTTATTTTATATATATTTTTTCATTTGCAGGTGTCGGTATCGACCTAGTTTGCCTCGCTGAGCAGCCTCTCCATGCCGTCCCCCTCTTCAGATGCATTAACCAGAAAGGTCAAGTAGAGGGAAAAGCATCTGTAACGGAAGATTATTACATTCCTCCTTGGATTAATTTTAGTTTTTATTCTTCTTCTGAACAACTGAAAATGTGTCCAAGTTTCATACCAAGAATGAAGATACCAGAAAAATCTGTACTGTCCGAAACGGATAGTCCCATACAAAGTAAGCAAATGTAAAGTATAAACAATATATTTCTATAACTTTTTATATATTTTTTATTTAACGAATGTTTACAACAGGATAATCACCTCAAATATATACATTTTATTCACATGGATATAATGTGTGTACATATCTGTTGTCCGTGTGAGTTCTGTAACACAAAAACAACATCGTCAACAACAGTAACAATAAAATGAAACATTAAAATGGGATATTCCTAAATATTACTTTAAAAGTTAAATAAGAAGTTAAAAATTCAAAAACTGTCAAAGAACTATCATGCCCAATAAAAACAAAAAATCAGTATAATGAATGGTTGACATTAAGTCAGGGAAAGAGATGTATTAAGGTCTTGAAAAATAATTGAGAATGATAAGTTCTGCCGGTCGTTATTGGAAGAGCATTGAAAATCTTCTCACCTATAAAGTTTAATGATCTTCTGAAAAAATTATTTTTTGCTTTTGCAACCACATTGTTATTACGTGTTCCGTAATTATGGATTGAAGTTCAAATTTAGTATTTAGGTCTGCAACCAACTCTCCAAGTAGGCATTTCCTTACGACATCGCATGCTCTTTAATGGCGCTCTCTCTGATAGTTTAATTTTTTGTTGTCATCATAGTCATACTCCAGTTTTCCACCTTGGGACGTTAAGGTAAGATAGAGTTTATAGTTTCTACGAAATTTCTCATTTAGGCCTACAATTTTGAGGCAGTCTCGCAGATGACTCAGGCAGGCTACTCCCATGGGCCTGAAGTAGCTGAATCATATTTCTTTAAATTATGCACTAAAACAACCCATTCGTATTTAGGATTTAAATAGGGATATCGTTTTATTATACGAACTTACAAGTAGGTAGTAACCTACTGCTATGTGCTGCAAACTGGTTACAGTGATGAAATACCATTCGGCATATAAAAAACAGGACCCCATTTTCCTAAATGCAATTCGATCCACTTCATTAAGCACTGAGGCGATTTTTGTAAAGGTGGTCCTATTTTACTTTCAATGATAACCATTAAGGTTGTGCTAGAATTTAGCAAAATCATTAACTAGAGCATTTTATCATTAAAGCGTGCCCATTTTAACTGCAAAATTCCATTATATCAAGGGGGGTTGCAATAATTTTGTTTCTTGTTTTAACTTGGCTTTTGTTAACTATTTATGGGTAGACATATATTTTGTAGCAAGTGTAGACGTGGGAGCAGAAGATATCAAAAGATGAGGCCAAGAGAAAATTATTTTACCAGTACCTTTTTAATACTAACTGTGAAATACCTGTATATATTGGTATAATAGGGTACTCGACAAGAGAAACATGAAAATCTGCTGATGGCAGGATTCACGCTTTCTTTTTAACCATCAGGTGAAAATCTTCAACAACATGCGATTGACTATGTGAGCATTCGAAGGGAGATATCAGAAAATGAAGTTAAGCTCTCAAAGACGTACCAGATCTCGGTCAGTAGGAAACATCCATCGTCTTTTTTAAAGGTTTATATAGACCATATTTGACAAATAAGAAATATCTTCGTAGGTTTGAAGTAGAACTATAGTCAAGAGTGGAGAGGGGGGATTCCAATGTTAAATTGAGGAGGAAGTTATATGATATTCGGGCTGTGATATAGTCCGTTTGACTCAGACGCAGTGCAATTAAGGCGTTCGGTGAAAAATCTTCTTAAAGTAAAAAATGTTGCAAAAAAGGCACCAAGGTCACATACATGATCCACATTGACATTGTTAGATTTTTAATTAATCTTAGCTGCCAATTTAGGTTGGAGGGATTTCCTATTACAACGCCCAAAGTGACACCATCACAGGAACTGTTTCTCATGTCACAATATCACGGAAAATGGGAATGGAGCCTGGAGTTGATGACGCCTTTGTCATCAGTTCAACTCCTTAATCATACGGTGCCAATTTTCTCTTTGCCTAAAGGAATACCTATAAACAGATATTCTTTGCCTTTTCCGCAGCTTTAAGAAGACGAAGTGACCAAGTAAAGACTCTTGAAAATATGGACTTTGATAAATACGATTCACAGGTATTCCATGTGGATACGCGAAGATCGTCTTACGAAAGCCGTCACAGAATGAATACACGAAAACGAGGCGAACAAGATCAGTCTTCATATTATAGGTTTTCGCCTGATAGTTCCATAAAGCAAATGACGAATGGCAGTCAAGAGTTGCCACATTTGAAATACGATAACAAGTACTCAACCACCTCTTTGACACTTTCGCGGCAAGGTACAGAGCCAGTGGAAGCAAGCACAATGAGAGGGTCCTTATCAGCACCAGGTTGGTTTCATATGGTTTTCGGCGTACTTTAATAGTTGGTTTTGTAATCATGATTATATTTTCGAAAGTTTGTTTGTAGTGACCCCAGTTTTTCGCCGTCCAATTTCGTAGATTTATTGGCACTGTTACCGTAACATGTAAGTAGGAAAGAAAGAATAATGTGAAAACAACCAACAGTTGTCTACAGTGCCATTACCAAAGGGAAATTACAGGTTTTCAAGCCAGAGATTTGATGTGCACAATTAATGTGACCATCTTAATCTTTAACTAGATAAGAAGAAACAACTCATGCGAGCGCTGCCAGCAGATAATTCCGCATATGGTCGTCTAATAGGCTCATGGGGTCATCAAGAGAGAATGCAGTCCGTTTCGGGGCCTCCCTCTAGACGTATTTTCTGCGCACCGGCCTCCCTCACTGATGCTAGGCCCCACCTGACCCACTGGTGTCTTGGTGTAACATCACTTCACTTCTCATTCCACTCCTCATCATTCCTTTTTAGCCATATCCAACAGCTTGCTCGATTAGGACTTCAGACGCCTTTTTTGGGTCAAGCTTGAAGTCAATAATTACCCTTCAACTACCTATAATTAAATGCAATAGCAGAAATTGATGCTGAACATCTGAAGTTTCGGGGCTCGTTCGTGTGAAGTGGACTTTCATGTTTGTTAAGCTGCTTAACGTAACTTTCAAAGTCAGATTTTGGGGCAAGTGTTTCTTCACTTAGATATCTCGAAGTCGTGATATTTCTTGGTTTTGTTCACTTTCGTCCCTGTTCAAGGATACCACAATAGACAGTATGTACAGCTAAATCAGAAGAAATCACTAAGCTTAGACCCCGCGTTGCTCTAGTTGCCTTTCAAATTTCAGTTTTGAGTTTTCAGGTAGTTGCTAACTCAATAAACTTTTTTAGTCATGAGCAGAAATGGGCTTTGGTATAGCCAAGTACATCCAATTGATAATAAATCCTTACACCCAAGAACACAGTATATTTTAGACCTTCCAAGTAGCAAAGAGGAGCCACCTTGCAGTAGCTTTGTTTATCATGCTTCTGTAGATGACCTCTTATTGTGAACACGACACTGTTCGATACCGAGCTCCTTTTCATACTAGCATACATTCAGGTTATATACTAGCCCACACATCACACCTGATACTTCGTTTTATAGGAAATGAAATATGTTTTCTGTTTATTGGACTTCGACGAGTAAAACGGCAAGTACACACGTCTCCGCTGCAGACAGAAAAAACTCCACGAGGAAAGAAACACTAAGATTCACTAAGACTGTATTTGATAGTAATACGAGGATATTAGGAGAGGTTAGGTACTTTCGATTTTATCTTTGTGTTGAATAAGCCATATATACAATTAACGATGTAAGTGGTTGCAAAGCGTGAGGAGGGAACTGTCGTTGAAGTACGACATAGAGTGTGTCCAGTAGCGCTCCTACAAATGTCGTTTCATGCAGTCAGAGGGATGGCCAGGGCTTCTGCCTTGCCAGTTGCCCATCTAAGTTAGTCCTCTTTTTATTATTGGCACAAATGCCATCTGTTACAGATGTACAATGTTACAATTTATTTCTAGGTACTTGCATGTCAGTTAAGATCACTTTGCGAAAGACGCACTTGAAGCACTAAACTTGTATGGGAAAGTCAATGTTATCCCGCTTTTACTACACATATTCCTGAGATTCTGTAAGTCTTTTGCTTTCCTTTGAGGCTTTCTTTGCCTTGTCAACTAGTAAGGAGCGCAGGTTAAGTTAGGAGTAAAACCTGGTACTCAGATGTTTCCATATTACTTCGTAGAAATTCTCCGACCAAACAGTGACGATGCTGTGTACTCTAGAAATCTCGAAAACACCGAGAGTCCGCAGGATTCAGATTCCGTAAACCCATTCAAGCCATATTCTTATTCATACAAAAGATCCCTCTTCCGCCATCGATGGCAGCATGTGTTTCCAACCGGACCAAGGGGCGAGGCAATGCAGGAGCATCACAAAGTAATCTCTGGATCAGAGGTATCATGATTAGTGACCAAGAAAAATGGGTTTGCTTAGACAGTCATTGTTTAAAGATGTTCAGTTTCTGTTTGTCTGTCTGTCTGTGTATCTGTATGTATGTATGTATGTATGTATGTATGTATGTATGTATGTGTGTATATATATTTAAGAAGCAGTGAGGATGCGGGAGAAGAGATGGCAGTCATCTGAAAAGATGGAGCAATCAACATGTTTGTCTTGTATGTTATATTGCTTGACATCCTTTATCGAGCACTCTTGTTTACAGAATTATTACGTACGTTCTGTATGTATGTGTATATGTATGTTGTCAGTAGTTTTGCCAATCTCAAAGATTTACTCTTAAGTAATAAATTTGGAAGTAGCAGTCAATGGAAATCTGGCAGACAATGATAAACTACAAATCATTTGGAATTTTCGGTGGAACCATATTTCGAATCGCAATAACCTGAAACGAGCTTCAGTGTGCTTAATTACTTTTCTTCTTACTCTTTTGTGTGGAGAATTCCGTTCTGATGGGAACCTTTGTCTGCAAGTTTCTGTTTTTGCAAGAAATACTTTTTAACCGCGTCTCAATGTGAATTTGTTTTGGAAGAATGTTTCTGAATATTCTTGGTAACACCATTTTCCAGGTATCCCTTTCAGAGTAAATGCTTTTTACATCGAAAATTGTAAAATATATATTTTATTTTAGGAGATTTTCCTCTAATCAACGGTTTTTTAAGAAATATGGTTCTAAGCAGAGGATTTCTTAGGGATTATTTGTATAAGATGTCTGTAGAACGGCTTAAAATCATTTTTCTACATTTTTTTTATGACGTGTGCCCTCTCTTAAGAAGTTCTTTATGAGCCAATGCTTTCTTAAGAAATGTTTCCTCTTGACAAGAAATTGAATAGGTTGGTGTCGTAGGCAATAATGATATGGATGCAGACCATTTTTAAAGAGATTTAGTTGAAGGGGTCTTGTAAAAAGTGATCTTTCCTTAGAATGTTCTTGTATACCATATATATCTTGGGCAGTTCCTTCGTAACAATACTGTGTGGAGAGTAAAACTTGTAGCTTTTTAAAGCTGGTGCTGATAGAAAAGAAACTCAAAAGTTGCAGTGAAAAGCGAATTCGTTATGCAAAGCGGATATGAAACGACAACCGGGAAAAGATGTAAGTAGATTTTTCTCCGTGAAAGGCAGTCTATTGGGACCGACGAAAAAATCTGTCTCGAATTTTATGGAAGGTCGTGTACACTGAGCATTTATAAATGAATGATATTTTAAAGGTTTTATTAAACCGGCATTGGGCGTCAATTTAGGGTAGCTGGCTTTTCGAGAGCCGTTGAAGTGTTGCAAGATCTTGCATGGCCAATGGAGTATTTCCAGACTTAACATTGCCAAGACTAATTTATGTTAGTGACTCCTATTGACGATGTTATAATTTTTAACCTGTAATTTCTGTTGACAGAGCCCGTTACATGAGGTTGACTTAGCAGCTGCTTCCATTGGAAGGCAAAATGTCCTCAGCGGAGCATCTGGAAGTACAGAAATTGAGGAGATGGACGGTACCAGTGAAGCCGATTCCATAAGCATCAAAACAGGGAGTGAACCAGGAGGGGATGATTTCGGAATGAAATTAACCAAACGTGCAACACACGATTGGAAGACAATTTCCCGCCCAGATGATTGTAAGTATTTGATCACTTATTATCATTTCTCAGGATCACTTTTTTTTAAGATCAAGTTAAATTATATAACAGAATCAATTCAGCCATAATCAGAGAGTTAAATGCCTGACATAATGAGTTACTTATTCCTCTAAATAATGATATGGAACTCAACCAATCATTCGATGTCCTGATCTATTAATCAGTTAATCTGTCAATACGTTAACCAATCGATTTATTGATAAACCAATGATCAGTTACGTGAAACATGAAAAAAATCCCAAGCGACTGGGCTAACCTGGATACAGTTCCGGATCAAAAAGATTTGTAGACTAGTGTTGAAAAATAATACGAATAAGACCTGTATGAGTCTAAGCCGAGAGGAAACAATGCAATGTCTTTTGCTTGTTAAAATGACTTATGTTTTTGCTAGTAAAGCTAGCCATCGTCATCTCTGAAGATTATTTTATCCAATTATTAGGTCTATCTGCTGATAACTAAGTCAGTGAATCACGTAAACTAGTCAATAGCCATTGCCCAATAATGTAAACAAGTAATGAGAGTAGGTATAAATAGCAAAGTAAAAAAATGAAACAATTAAAATCTTTTTAAAAACTTAAACTAACTCGAGATCATAACCAAGGTATACTTTTGGTATTAATTTTTTTTCTTGCCAGGGTGTGATCCGCTGTTCCTAGCTGCCACTACTGAAAACACAGGGGGTACAATTATGACATACGTAGATTGGAAGTCACTAACAGTTCCTGCATGCTTGCCATTGACAACAGACTACTTTCCAGACAGAAGAACATTGGAAGACGATTATGTGGAGTACAACTATAACCTGATTATCGATGATTCGTTGCAAGTAGACATGTGAGTTTCAGAAATCTGTTCTTAGTAGACGTAAAAAGTAGTTTCTTAAAGTTAGGATGCCGGTACATTGAAGAAGTCATTCGAACACGAAAATGTTTTGGAGAATCAAAACAATGTTGATAGTTAAACAAGGGGATTTGCATAGTGTTTTGAAACTGGGAGTTTGTTTCTGTTTCTGTTGAGGAAAGAGGGGGGGGGGGGGGTCGTGTCATTGGCCTGTTATTACATATTCCTGTTGCCTAAAGACGTTCTGTTGAATTATTACGTTTTTATTGTAATACTTAAAACCTGGTGTTGCCTGATGGGATTTCCAATAAGAACGAATAACAGGCACTGACGATCAGATTTAATAACCGATCGTACAAGACCTTCTATTGTTCATAAATTGTTGCTTGGAAATTGAACAATCAAAGGCTGAAAAATGTAACTGACTTTTTGTAGCAGAAACGCCGCTTTTCTTATACGATTTATTATGGAGAAAGTAGCAGACTGAAAGGAAGAGTAACGTAACAGGGATAAAGAAAGTAAAATGATGACAGAAACAAAGTAATAAACGAAGAAAGGAGAGGAGAAGGGAGTGAGAGAGAACGACGTAATTTGCAATTAGCTTTCACGTATTCTCCTTTTTGTTATCATCATCATCATCTTGTCAGTCATATTTTACCAGTATTAGATTGAAATAGAGGCCCCTTTACTGTACTCTTATTCCTTTTTTAAAGTGCGGTAAGCGAAGATTTGTTGTTTGGACGCAGTAAAATGACTGCAAAGCAGAAGTTTGATGAAATCATTTCACAAAGGCTTGCACAGGTACGTAATGAGTTATAAGGAAGTTACTCATATGGTAGAATTCATCGTGTCGTAAGTTAAACTTTCTCATGCTACATTTCTAGAGATTCTTCCCCCACCTTCAAGCTTTTGGAAACTGGAAGGCGTCGCTGATTTAATTTTTTGGGTTCGGGACGTGTGAGACAGCTGGGATCGAACTTGGTTGGGAAGTGCGTGACGTTGATTTTGTATTTTTTGTGTTTCCTTCTTAAGGAGTTGGTGCCATCTATAAGGAAGGTAAGATATCTTGCTGATGTGGTTGTAATGTAGGGAGTGTCTATGTCTTTGTCTATGACCCGGCTACTTCCCTAATCAAAAGTGTGCTCTTTCTTCCAGCAAAATTTCAGTACTCTATCTCCCTTATGTAAACTTTAACAACGGCTTTCTTGTGTTCTTTTTCTCTGTTGCCTAAAAAGCGTTCGGATTCCCGGTGATAAGTTGCTGCACAATCTTTATACTTTATCTGATGCACGATGTATTGGGTTTCTGTGAGTGGTACAGGATACTTGGCTTTTTCAGTGCCCTGCGTTAGCTGTAAGTTGTCTTAAAGGTACATTAAATGTTGTGTGGTTGGAGGATTCTTTCAATGTTTTCACATGTGTCTTTGATATAGGGAGGGCATATGTCCTTCAGGAGTTCTGTACTTGGGGCCTTAGGGTGGGTTTTTCTTTCTTCAAGGCCTTTTTGCTGCCTTTGTGGATGATGGCCGTTGGGTGGCAGGATATCCTTTACGTATTTTTCTTCTTCCATTGCAATGATGGGGTGTAATATGATCTTTCTTGTTTTTTAAAAAGGGTACCGATGATGCTTTTAGGGTCTGAAGTTGGATGATGTGACGCATTGTTGAGACATTGGTTGATGTGTATTAGTTTTCTGTAGATCGATACTGAAATGCTGTGGTCTCGATGTTTTCATCAGCTGGACATCAAGGAATAGAAGTTTGTCAGTGGTGTACAGAGACGTGACTTCAGAGGGAACCATAATTTCGTCAGCGTTGACTCTTTGTAAGAAAATTGTAGATCATGAGACAAAACGTGTCATCCTTCATTTGGATGTTAAGTTAGTTAAATATTGTAACGTATATATTACCTGTTTTTTCTGTAGGGCCTTTTTCATCCACAATATCTATTATCCAGTGTTTTCAATCTGTATTTGCTTGTAAAGACTTGATTTTGTCTTGATTATACATTTTTACTACTGAGGGTAAGGGATCGTCGAGGAAGAAATGGAACAGGGAATAGATTGTTAAAGGCCTGTTATAAACTTAAGAGAAGGATCACAATCCAACAAAAACGAAATCACTTTTGTTACTGTGTAAAATATCGAATATTCCTTACAGAACGTGTATTTTGTATTGTTCTTGAGGATATTTTCTGATAATAGTTGATTGGACATCAGCTACATTTTGTAAAACTCTGACTGCCTTCCTTCCTCGCCTTCTTCCTTCCTTCCTCGCCTTCTTCCTTCCTTCTTCGCCTTCTTCCTTCCTTCTTCGCCTTCTTCCTTCCTTCTTCGCCTTCTTCCTTCCTTCCTTGTCTTCTTCCTTCCTTCCTTCCTTCCCACCTTTCTTCTTTCTTTCCACGCCCTCTCTCTTTCTTTCTTCTTTTCCTTTAGTCACCCTTCCTTATCTTTCGTTTATTTGTTCTGTCATTCCTTACTGTCTTCTATCATTTATTTCCCTCTTCCACTTCCCTTTTGGCGTTGCTCTCTATTTCTCCATTGATCATCCTACCTTCTCACTTTACCAGGGTTTCCAACTGGTAACTAACAAGGAAAGATTAAAGATCGTGCTTGCATACTCGGAACGAAGTCGTCACACGCTTAAATTTACACCAGAAGTGAACCTGTTAGAGGAACATGTTCTTAGCCTTGGAAACAACATTCATCATGTTCAATTATGCGGATGGGAAGTTATTGTCAATAAATATGCAGCCAGAAGCATTCCAAATCACAAACCATTTGATTACAAGTAAGTGTCGGCTGACCTCTCATGTCCGTCACAATAGTATATTTTACTGCGAAAAACGCCCTACTTACATATCATAAAATATAAAAAATGCCGTACAAATCTTAATATGTTATTAATATCGTACTCATGATTTCTGTTGTCGTACTTTATGTTTTGAGTCTGGTACTATAAATTTTCTAGATTTAATCTGTGGCCACACACATTTGATGGCTTTTCTCCTGCAAGCACACGATTCAGTCATGAAGGCTTGGAAAAATATAACTGGAATTACTTGGACCAATATGTTACTTCTGCTGAAGGAGAATTTAACCAACTATCAGAGGCAAGTATTATAAATTGCAGATTTGTTTGAGACGTCTCAGTGTACTTTTATTATATTTAAGCATACGTTTTTCTTAAAACATCGTCATATTTAAACCGTTATATCTATATATTGTCATGCATTTTTACCCTATTGTAATCCCATTTCTTGTTATCTGAGAAAAATGTCTATATCATCTGCAACTACTAAGAAATTCTTAGTAAAAATAAATTTAAATTTAAATTAAAGAAAGTTTAAATCTCTAATAATGAAAAGATGTGGAAGGTTGGGTTAAATATATTTGTGGATCAGAGGTTGCAAACTTCGTGTAATTTCCAGCCATTTAACCATCTTACTTCTTTTTGGAGGATTTTACATTCTTTCCTACTGGCTGAGATAACCAAAGCTTGCTCTTAGAGATCAGATATTGTTTGAATTGTGGTTTCATTGCGTATCCTGTGTTACGATATTGATTTAGTGTCTCATTTTTAGTGCGGAAGTGGTACAATTATGAGCCAAAATTGTAATTACCGTGTAATGGAGCATTCGCAGGGAGAGGAACTGGGGAAGAAACATACAAATCAGTATTGTTTCATTGGTCACGCGCCCAATGAGACATTGCTGATTTGTATGTTTCTTCCTCTGAAAATAACTGTTAACATGGTGATATAGCTAGAATGGTGTGTAAATTCTACTGCCTTTATATTTATTTGGCAAGTTCTAAAATAGATAGTATAGAAACGATAGTCAAAAATTATACTATCGGTTATACTGCTGTGTAACGATATTCTTGATCATGCTTATCTTCTTTGATTTCAGGATTTGAAGTATTGGAGAGTTCGTTTCGTGCTCCTGCCCATACGTAAGCATACTGATCAAAACTGTACAGCTGACGAGGAAATGACCTTAATTGAGGGCTTTCTTCGTCTTCTTGAGGCAGTTAATCGCATCAGAAGACCAACCATACATAGGCACCTTTTTCAAACACGGGTAAGGAAAGCGCCCTATGTTCCAAATGGAACGTGGTATCACGAGTTATTTTGTTGGATGTATAAGTTACAGTAAATGAGATAAAGCTTTTAGAATTTTGCCTAAAGTATACCTCCTTTTATTCGTATTAAATGCAATGTGTTTTGTGAAGATCCGCCGAGTGGCAACTGGTCTATGTACAAGTGCAGGTAGCCGAACTCATCAACCAATTTTACAAGGCAGGGTGCGTTATAACAGTATGACCAGCGGCTTTAGTTTGATTTCGTGTACTGTCTTTGCATAGCTTTACAATGAATCAAGTCTCAACTTCTGCTCATACATTTTTAGGTTGAATCAATTACTTAATATCTTTATTAATTAGTTTGTTACAACCCGGATGTCACTGAAATTAATCTTACCCAGGGGTTTTAGATGTCAGTTACCTCTGTCGGTGTTGCGGTCTGAATTACAATTTACAAATATTGCGAGCAAACGTCTAGTGTCGCGGCTCGTCAACTCTTTTAATGTATTTGTCGCTGCTTTACTTGCGTTGAACATGTACTCACCCGATCAATACGTCAATAGAGATGAATGGTTGTCGTCATTAGTTATTAGGGAAATAGTTTTTATTCGTCTGCAAACGAAGCCTCGTCTCGTATAACCATTGCTTTCTACGTGCACTTGCTTTCTTAAAGTTTTTGTGTAAGTTTGTGTATATAATGATAAACCAGTAGCTGAAATTTTAAGAGAATATAAACAAGACAACAAATGCAAGCTACAGTTTATTTACTTGTTTTTGTAGCTGATAAAACCGGAAAAATTTATAGCCTTTTTTATTGGCAAATCTTTTACAGCATATAGATGTGTAGAATTGTTTAATATCACAACCGTTTTAGCATGTTTACTTGCCGTTTTTTATGTAGAAAATGCGTGACAGTACTGAAATAAAAGAAAAACGAAGGCATACTCCTCAGTCGACTGTGGATCAAAGTAGAACTAGCAAAAGAAGCGAGAAAAATGAGCGTGGTTCACGGGAAAAAGTCTCAGAGGACCAAACAACAGCTCCAAAGCAGCAACAAAAGACAGACGATGTTGGGAAAGTAATAGGAAAGGTTGGTGAAATTGAAAGTCAAGACAAAACAGTGAAACCTAAGAGTGATGGAGGCAATGCAGACAGAAATTCCCAACGGGGCAACAAGAAGGGTGATGGTGATGAGGAGAAAGTAGCACCGGAAAAGGAACAGTGCAAAGGAGAGGCGGTGAGGGACGCTAAGATTGCAGTCAAGTCTGAGTCAGAAAAACAAAAGCTTGATATCAAATCAAATTACGGAAGTAAGCGGGATCTGACAAAGACAGACAGCGACAACCGAGCGAAGCGGAAAGGAGTGAAAGAGGGGGCAATTGGTTCAAGTGAACCCGCGAAAAAGGAAAAGGATAAAAAAGGAAACTCCTCAATGGATGAGCCAGTAGAATCGTCGCCAGTCAGCGAAGGAGACCCTAAAAAGGCAACTGCGTGAGTTAATCTTGATTGCAAAGAATTTTACATGTTGACGTGAAGTGCGGATTTGAATCTATTTTACTTATGTATCCATCTCAAATTCGGAGCTATTATTTTTTTAAATAGAATGTAACAAGTTACCTTTAAATGACAGATGTTATGTTCATTTTTCTGTACTTAAAATACTATATATGAAAACAAGAACCAATTTTAGTCTCCAAAGAAAATTTAGTCTCCAAAGACAATTTTAGTCTCCAAAGACAATGTATGTCTCGTAAGACAATTTAATCTCCAAAGAAAATTTTAGTCTCCGGAGACAATTTTTGTCTCGAAAGATAATTTTAGTAATGTTTAGTTCTTCTGCCGAACCCCAATGATACTGAGGTGGCGCTGTTCAACTGAACTCTTTATAGTCCAGAGCAATTTAGTATTACATCGGATATATGAGAACAGAAACTCTGCCGATTCAGGGTTCTCTTCTTTCTTTATTTTTCAGAGAGACAACTATGAACCCATCCAAAATGCCTCCGGAACATGCATTAAGTACCACTTCAGAGCTGGAAGAGATCATTAGAGTCATGTTAAACCCAGAGTAAGTATTTTCAGTGACAATATCTTTCATGACAGAACAAACGCCATTGCTACTTTAATGATGACTTTATTTGCTTGCCTGTTGATGTTGTAATGCGGAGGGAAAGTGATGACGTCACAAATCAAAAGTTTTGGAAATAGTACAATTTGAATCCAGATATCTAAAAGCAACCCTGGAATAGCCTCCCCCCCTTACCACCACCAAAAAAAGACCTGTAGTTTATAAAGTGTTTAAGCTAGAGGCGTTTGAATCTCAAAAATCTCTGGTCAAAACTCTGTTAATATTCCTTGGATCCTTACGTTAGGATCAAGCATCAAATATTAAGGTTTTGTTAGACTTTGAATACTTTGAAAGCTGATGTCTCGGTGTTGGGAAAGGGCAACACTCTCAATTTTTGCCATTGACTTTGTTACTAAGAGGACATAGGAAGATTGAAGTTTTCTTTCATAATTCAAACATTTTCAAAATCGTGACGTCACACTTTTCCTCCGCATAAAGGTTTGTGTTTTCTTCTTTACTCGTGATACTATACTATACAAATACTATATGAAGCTTCATGGGAATCTATTACACCATGAAGTGGTCGATCATAACAATTCGACAAGGGGAGTGAGGCTATAAATAACGGCCTCGTTGTGGGTTCTTTAAACCGTTTTTTACAGAGCCGTTCTCATAGTGCTGTATGCAACAAATGCATATCCCGACCATGCTCCCTTCCGTCGGATTATTAGAACGCAAGCCAGAACTGAAATGTTTTTGCAAGATATTACTTGTTGATTGATCCAATATTTCTGTATAAAATTATGCTAAACTTAAGACTTTGGTTTCTTGTCGTTAATTTTTTTTGAATGAGTATAAGTTTTTATATTCACATTTCTGTGACAGGTATGGTTTGAGCTTCCTACCAGAACAATCTCTTTTACGCCCGTGGACGTTTATCAGCGCCGAGGCTGTTGCTTGGATGATCAAGTCAATCGATGGCGTTGATAGAAAAGCTGATGCTGTAGCCATAGCTCAGGTGTAGTAACCCAAATTGTTATGTTGATACGAGTGTACCTCTTATCTGTGCGTGCTTATTCATGTTTCTTGCTGATTCCGGTTTGAAATTCAGCGCATTGCCTACTTGACTTACGCCTCACTTCTCACTACCGTATCACCACGCTGTGTGCAATTATTAGTGATAGGGTCATCAATTCTCATATCGCGTATTACTAGGACATAGGGGATCAACTTTTTGCGTGCATTTATTAAACCTTGTGTTTTTCCATTTGATCTGCTCGGTGAAAAACAGAAATTTAATGCTGATCATTCATCATATTGGACATTGGGCTTCACGGTCTCATTCAGGAGTGACGTGAGGCTGATTCGAGGTTTCAAGCTTCTCTTGGCGCTTTTCTCTGTGGGCAAAAACTTTCTTGTTAACAACATTTTTGGCTGGAATTAGCAAAATCACAGGGAACATAAAGTGACATAATTTCTCCTGTTGCTTTCAAAGGGGGAAATGGTTTTGTAAATTGTATAGACGAGGAAATGATTGAACTGAAGGAATATGCTGTATCAATAGTTTGCAAACATCGTATCAATGTTGTAGACCATCTTGCGTTCTGAGCTGTCCTTTGTTTTAGCCTTGCTTTGGACTGATTTAAGCACAAAAGAAGAGGCCAGAGGATTAAAGCTTTTTCATTTTACGTTACCTCATTCTCGAAGTCAAGGCTACTCGAAGTTAAACTGTTTCATAATACATGAAAGAATAAACTATAAAGTTCATTCTTTCAACCAAAAATTACGTAACATTAGACAAGAAATCAGGCTATACGGAAAAATAGCACTAAAATTGTGTAATGTATTGTTGGTGACTTATATTTCGACCGGTCAAGCCAGTCTTCCTCAGAGTATACGCAATATTTTTCTATTTTTAGATAGTTACTCACTAGTGTAGTGAAAATACCCGGTTTTATAAAATTTATTTGCATTTTAAAGTCGTCGCCTAATTTTAACATCATTTTATTCCACAGAAACTCCTAGATAGTGAACTAATAGTACATGCGTCTGGTACTTCAAAGGAGGAATTTAAGGATGGATTTGTTCTGTATTTTATTGAACAGTCTGAGAATTCAATGGCTAAAGGTACCTTCTCTTCTGTAGAACTTATGTCTGTACTGTATAAGTCAATAAAGAGTTTCCACTGTAATCGAAAGTCGAAGGCTTTACCATTCCTATCTCTACTTTTCATTATCATACAAATATTATTTTCAAACCAGTTCTGTAACAGTTTGTCATGGATGGATATGCATGCGGACAGCCTTGCTACTTAGGCAGTACAGAATGCAATACCTAAAAACATTGGGAAGGTTCATCGTGGAGAACAAAAAGATTTTAATGGCTGAGCTACGAACTGCAATACATCTCTACCAATAATCTCTAAAAAAGACTGGATCGAGCTTCTAATTTTTTTCAACTGCGAAAAAGTGTAGTAACGAGTACTGGCTCACATTAGTTAAAATAGCGCGGGAAGGTCCACCATGTTATCTAACATTGTTTATAAGCTTTGTGTGATGGGGACTGATATGGCGTCCAACCACTGACCTCACATAGAGACCGAAGATACTCGATCCAGTGTTTCTTAGAGATCAGTGATCTCTACTCCTTGGTAGAAATTCGAGTCCAGCCCCTTACGCCAGGAATTCTTGATTCATATTCCAGGAGAAGAAGTTTAACATCTATTTTAGAAGAAATAAATATCCAAGAGATGGAAAGCTTAGAGAGGGGAATGGTAATAACGTACGAGACCCATTGTCTTGTTAAAGTTGGACTATTCATATTTTGGTAGCCCGTTACAAGTAGGGTTCCCTTGCTTTGATGAGCTGCGTTCTTATGAAGGAACTGGAGGTAGGTCACCTTTTGTGGAGTCGAGAATCACTGGCCAAGGAATTTGTTTTTGGGTAGGTTTAGATTGAAATCAAGCATACCTCGGTCTCGAGGACCTACACCATTTTATCAGTCACGGGATGCTTTAGATCCTCTAAACCATCAATAGTACAACATCTGCATGGGAGGGGGGTACTGAAAAGCTGCAAGAACACTATGTTTCAATCTTTATTCGGTGGGAGGGGGCATGGGGACTCTTTAAAAACCTTTTGTTAAAAAAGTTGATATCTACGAAGGAAATCCTATGGCTGCTTAAAGTACTTCATTTACTTCGACTTTCGTATTTCAAATGTGTCACTGCCCATCAGTCACCAGCATTTTTACCTTCAAACAATTTTTTAGTCAGTGAATAATGCCCACTGTACATTTTATTGTTTGTGTTAATCCCGTGGAGGCGCCCAATTTAAGAGGATGGCTTCTGCTTCTGACGCCTACGAATCCATGAGCGAGCACCATTTACAACATCCGGCATTTTTTCCCCGGCTTACCCTCATCTTATGTACTAGCGTACCAGAACGCTTCTTGGTGTTTCAATATTTATCTTAAGTTAGATTTGTGCACTCGGACAGACACTGAGAGTATAAGCGACCATTCACACGCATCGTTGTGAAATATGGATATCAGACCTACCCTTGTTTGCCCAATGCCTTGTG
>JAAAKL020000124.1:0-59739 GCA_010016065.2 Carybdea cf. marsupialis auct. non (Linnaeus, 1758)
AATGAAATATGCCTAGGGAAATTTCGAGAAATACAGGTAGTAATACTCGTCCTCTGCACGACCAGTTTTTCGATGAAAGTTTTCTCAGGACCACTCAGTTTACGACGAGTTCAAGTGGAGATTCCCGCCAATATGCGCAGGAAGGTGCGCAATGAGTAAACTCGTCCTGGTCCTGGTCCTGGTCCTCTGATCTAAAACTCCCTAATGTCTTCTTAGTTTATCCCTTCCCGTGGTAATTTGGCAAATAGAATAGTAGATCACTGTAAAGATAGAAAAAACAATTTATTCTACAGGGGTAAATCTTTTAACACCTTAATGTACTAATAACTAGTAATACAAGCATTTACTAGCAAAGTGTTTTTATGGAATATAGAATTTCTATTGTAAGGATACAAAAATTATCATAATTATCATAATTATCATAATTATCGAGAATTGAGGATTTGAAGATATCATTAAAGCATCATTTAATACAGTACGCTGTATACTTGGTTTATCGAAGAATGTAATTGCATAAAGTTAAAAATTTTACAATTTTAAAAAGATAGACGTTTTTGCCATAAACAAAATGCTGAAAAGTTGTAAGCGCACGAAGTTAAATAATATCAATAAACGTTTAACACAGAGCATTGGCCATTAAAAGAGAAGCAGAGAATTATAAAAATGTTTCCTGACTTAAAATCAACATAACTTGCTAAAAGTGTTTTCTCTGATCAAATAGCCTCAAAAGGATTATTTAATATCCTTGGTGACATACAGAGAAAGCTCTGTAGCAAAAAATACACTTACAAAATAAAAGAAACAAAGTACTGTTAAGACGTAAACTTACCATTCGCTGAACTTAATTTAACTTATGACAATAGGGTTCATTAATCTGTTTGATGTTAAGGTTGACTCAATTATCAGACCAAGCAGTCGCGTTTGAAAGCAAAAAAATTTGGTACTCAGATTTCAGCATTTTATACAGCGAGCAAAAATTCATAAAGCATTAAGAATCGAAACATTATTTTGTACTATGTAAAACCATAGGTAAAAACGCCCTTGTCATCCAGTCACCTGGTGTTCCTCGAGGATTTATGCTAGGCCTAACCTTGTTCTATTGTAACATAAAAGAAGCAGCTTATTACAACCTTCTCCTCTATACTGATTACCCTTTCTTTTCAGTTTAGACAAGGACATGGAAACTGAAGGAAGACATGAAAATTTTCATTTATGGTACAGAGCAGTAGAATAGGTTTTCATTACTAAAGTGCACTGATCTTAAGAGTACGAATTAGAAAGGATGAAACAAATGATTTCTATTTGCTTGGTGAAGTTTATCTTGGATTTAAAAACCAGATTTATAAAGCAGTAGCAAATGTTTTAGACGCTGTAACAACAAGCATAGTTATGATGTAAAATGTATTCCAAGGTGACAGCAAACCATGTCCTTCACACTTATTACAGTATTGTCATATAATCTCATTTTCTTGCAAGTGCAAGATCGTATATGTTGTCAGCTCAACTTTGAAGGTACTTAACAGAATTAAGCAGCACATTTCTTCTCGTATCGGGAGGCATAAACTCCTACAAAGAAAAAGCTACCTCAGATTTCAAAAAGCATTCAAAAGCATTTTTAAGCATTGTTACTCTGCCGCGGGGTAGTGCTTCCTCGAAAACCGAGACTGTGCTACTATGTAAAGAAATGCACACTGAATACGTATCATAAACAAGGCTAAGTCTGTCTTTTGCATGAGTGTTTTGAAGTTCACGTGATTGCAAAAATAACTGTTTCTGTAGCAAGAGAAAGATTCTACCATTTAATTGGACACCCTTTCTGGTGATTAAAGTTTGACTATGCTTGCAGCGACTTGTTTCTCGTATTAAATTTGAAAAACTAAAGAAGAATCCAAGCTGAGAATAAGTGAATTCGTTTTTTTTTATCAAAAGCTAACATAACTTGTCAGAAAAATTGATGGCAGATTAGATGCCACAAAAAAGAAGAGTTGAGCAGTGCAATGCACCAATTGTCTTTAATTTCTTTGGGAAAACAGGTTTCTGATATATGACCGAGTATTAGTTTCAAGTTAACTAGTTAACAGGTTAACCCAGCTTTAAAAGTAGCCCTCAGACCAACTGAATATCTCATATCTGGGACCTAAAATCTGGAATAACGTAAGCTGAAAGAAAAAGATACGTACAAATACTTTCATTAACTTCTCAGAAGCTACAAGAGATTAACATAATATACATTTAATCATTTTACTTTAAAAAACTTTTTTTGATGTTTTTTAGTCTAGTATAATATACAGTTAACATCTTCATAAAGGGACCAAAAGAGGAACTTCTGCAAATTGAACCCTTTCAACGCTTTTCTTTACAATCTTAATTTTTACTGTGTTTTAATAAGTAGTAAAAAGTAAATACTACTACTATTTAAAAAGTTTCTTGATATGTAACATTTGACTGTAGCAGTGTATTGGTAATTAATATATATAAGCTCTTTTTTGTTTATATATTGCAGTGTATTCGTAATTAAAATATATTAGCTCATTTTGGTTTATATATTGAAGTGTATTCGTAATTAAAATATATAAGCTCTTTTTGGTTTATATCATTGCACATTGTTTTCGCTTTGTGATGGCAAAAGGTATACATTAAACAATCTATGCGTGGCTGCGATATTGCATTATTTTGATTGCAGGATGTTTCGAAGCTACGTTTTCTCGGATTTTTCAATGTGCTCTAGGATGAGAGCTCAGGCCAGCATTAGACGTACAGAGTTTTAAACACACATGGAGCACAAACGTCAACATTCGCAGGGATGGATGGAACTGACTTGATAAACGTTGTGAAGTTTCTTATGCCTCTTTAGACTAGGTGAAGACTTACTCATTTTAATACAAAATGCACGGTTATTGATAGGCGGATTTTGGTGGGGAAGGTACACTTAATTTGCCTCTCTTTGAACTCTGTTATGATTAAATTACCCTGAATTTGACAGAAAAGTGCACTCACAGGTCTTGCGCTTCCAGAGCCTCACCTCTCATGGTGTGTTTGTTCCCTTTTTCTAGTAGCGTGGTTAACTGTGAAATGTTCAATATGCATTATCTGGAAAACTATTTAACATTATTTCTTAACAGACCGCTTTCCCTCCATGCCGTTTCTACAAATTTATTCCCATCTTCAAACTTCCATTTGTAGAAACTCTAAATAACTCTCAGAAGAATCTTAAACCTCATTCTGGGCTTGCAAAGTGGTCGTTTTCTGCATATAAGGTCGTGATAAACAATTGTTTTGTATCCGCACAATTTGTCCTAGTCTGTGCGTTACGTGGACATTAGGCATCCTTAAGGACTACTTTGGGTTTAGGAGGCCCTGTTTATATCGAGTATATGCCATAGATAGCACTAGTGAAACAGTTTCAAAAGTTTTAAGCGAGTGCATAGGTAGATCATCCTTCTAATCGATAAAATATTACACATGCCTCGCAGAGGTCCACTTTCCTTTTCTTGGAGCATCTGATCACAAATTCCTCTCCAATTTATTAAGGCTACACAACCATTTTGAAGCTGTATGTATTTCATATTCTTAGAAATCCATCCCTGATATTGTACTATCTTAGTAGACAAATTTTCCCACTAACCTTAGCTCAGCTATTATCATGATGATGTTAGGTTAGTTGTAAGGGTAAACTGGGATAGGAGTACAACTAATGTGTGCGACAAACAGCCGAAACATGCGACAGAGAATCAATGCAATATGAGCTGTACTTTGTTCTCAGCATATGTGAAGAATCTGATTTGTTAGCGTAAAGAAATTTACTCACTACGGTCTTTTATCTGATACTAAATCTTCTGCCATCCCGACTCCCTTATCTGAGTGTTCTAGATCGTATATCAACATCAATATTGCGACCCTTAAGGGCGTGTGTAAGCACTATTGGGAAAGATATGGAGAACAGGGATGGCACTGTAATATGCTGCTTTACATTATTCTCGATTGATATCCCATCTGATAGAAACCTGTTGGACTTGGAAAGGGCCTTCCTGTCACAATGTTATTCCCTGCACATTCTGACAAAAGTAGCAGGGCATCCGATCTTACACAAGGCTTCACGGTTAACAGTACCTTAGTTAAATCTATAAATTCGTGATACAGCAGAGGATGCTGCTCAATACACTTTTCTTATAGATGTTTTGCAGAGAAAATTATGTCCATTTTATCCTTACGTAATCCGAGGCCAAATTGTGCTTTCGGTATTCCAGTAGGGTACACACGTTTGCTAATCTCCTCAAATTAAAACTCGATAGGATCCTACAAGTAACGTCCAGTAGAGCAATGCCACGATGGCTGTCACACAATGACGCAGGGAATTTGCCTTGTGTAGAGACACGATGATGTCGTCAGTTCAACTTTGCAGTCAAAGGTATTCCCTCCCAGATCTTTTTGATCATAACAAATATAACCGAATTGACATTTTTGCCACTATTTTGGAAAATTTCAATCGGGATACTACCTACGCCAGTTTCATTACCCATGTTTATGTAATCGTTGGGTCTTCAATCATTGTAAGGACAAATTTTATATCGTAGATTAAAGTCACTCTCTGGTATGCTGTTCACGGCGGTTGGTTCAAAGAATAAATCATTGAAATATGATATTCAATGCCACATTATTCTTTCTGCCTATTTGATGAGTGCTGAGTCATCTTGCGATTTCAAAGGCACAAGTGAAAAAAGTGAAAGGTCGAAGACCTGTCGTAAAAGACTATAAAGATGAATGATGAATGAGAATTTTCAACCTGGATGTCAGAGGATGTGTTTACCCACCAGCTGGTTTTTATTTCTTCCAGCTCTTACCGTACCCTTGTTATTTTCGAATGGCTTTTCAACCATGGTGTGACTGACATGGTTACGGTGCACGAGAGATTTCTAAAGAGATTGTTTAGTTTTTACAAGTTCATTAAACTCAGTTTATCTTTGAGTAAAGCAGTCTTGGTGCTTCCTTTTGAGTACACCAAATACATTAACTACAGTTGCCTAGAGAATGAAATAGCTGTTTTTGCAGACATCAGGCTGGTCTAGCCTAGGCAAATCCTTGCTATTGGAGACTTGTGTGTTTTCTATTGGACTTGGATTCTTAGTTTTCTCCTAACCGATCGATGCTCAGCGTATAATGCAGCACTTTGCAGAACGTAGACATCCCCAAGTCCTTCTTTCTGTTTATAATAAAGTCAACTATGTTACTGAGTTTTAATCTTATAATGATTTGCATTAGTTTGTACATAATCGTATGGTGAAATTAGGTGCTGCAAATCGTAAGTGCCCCTCACAGCTCATGTCTGTATATTTCCCAAGGATGAGTAGTTTTTCCTTCTTTCGAATAAAGTTAATTACTTCATGAAGGGTTCCATTGAATTGCCTATTATCATTGTCGGTTTCCTGAAAAGTTGGTACATGCACTGATATACGTGACCGACTTCATCACAGTTGGGCACGAAGTTTTGTGATGCTATCATAAGCAATGCATTATTATTCCACTTGGTGACTAAAGTAGTACGGGTGGTAACGCAAACACCTCATTTACGCATTTCATCCTTTGGTATCCAAACTAAAGAGATCGGATTCCATGGTGTTACTTCATTTCGGTTTGTCCTCCTAAGATAGCCATGTTTCTGAAAGTGCTGCTTTATCGAAGTTCAATGAGTTCATTGCTTTTACTGGTAAAGTTTTTAGGGCGACAGGAATCGTGGCAATCAAGTACTCCTCTGATATTCCTCCCGTGGTAGTAGAGGCAATAGTAGTGATGTCACCAATAGATGAATGTTGTAAGAGCAGTAATAGTTGTGGTAACATTAAAAGGGGCACAGTCTGCAGTAGTAATTGTATTAAATAACAGAAGAAGTGGTAGAAGAAGCAGTAGGGAAAGCAGAAGAGCTGGACAGGCAAGGCAAATAGACAGACAATTTATTGGAGAATGCAACAGGAGAATTCCATATCCTATTTTCTTTATTGTAAGAATTACACCCTATACTTTTATGACTACTACTGCAGCATGGGCTTCAAGATCTGCTTCTGGTATTTTTTCAGTTAACTACCAAAACGCCACAGTGCTATCCTTTTGTGTCTTATATTAACAACTACTAAGTGACATTGCTGTGCATTCGATCTCAGTGGAAGTTTTGAACATGATGAAAAACTTCAGGATGGCGGCCCTCCACAGTATTCCCTGCTAAGTTATATAATAATATACAATGTATTTACACGAGACATCGGCACGTGACAGCCGAGGAAAATAAGGCAAACATGATAGTAGCAATAACAGTATATACAATCAAGCAGCAATAGTATGGTATTGAAAGAAATTGCTTTACACAGGTTAACATGTTTCGCATTCAACCTTATACACTAGTTAAACTTCTAAAGTATTTCATGGGAGTTGAAAGAAATATCTTTCAAAAATCCTATTATTTTTAAAGTATTAAAGAAGAAATTTTGCTACATTTTGCATCGTTTGAACTTAGAATTACTTCTACGGGAGCAGGGCACGTGAAGATAGTTGGTATTATTTGATGACATTGGACAACATCAATCTAAATAATAGCTCTTTAAGCGTGCCCTAGATTGTACAAGATACGATTATTTTTTGTACAAAACGTAATATGCAGCTGTTATGCCCCAGACACTTTATGTATTTGCACTTTTAACCCCGTCAGCTGTTAACAAATTTGAATAGATGAATAAACAAGAATGCTAATTCCACTAAAGACAAACTCACTTATGATAATGATAGCCTGCCTTCTAAAGATAACTGACTCCAATTTGAATAATTATGTTTATATCAGACTTCTGAGAACTACAATAGTGTAATTTGTCAAACACAACAGCCTTGGAAAAATTCAATCTGCTTAAGTGCTTTTGCTCTCCTCAAGTTGCCATGTACATGATTAACCTAGTTACCAAGAATGCCATCTAGAACGTAAATTGTACTGTTCGTAGTACTGTTACAATGCATGTTTATTTTGGTCGTATTGACGAAGATAGACGCGCTGTATCACCCCTTTGGCATTATGAAACTTAACAGAGCTCGACGCCAAACAAACCACACCTCCTTCTATCCACGGTATTCATGAATGAATTCTGCGTCAGAGAACGTGTTAGAGGCAATTACTTTTTAGGTATAGCCAAGGGTTTACTGCCCTACGTTTTCACTAAGTCAGGACTGGCGTAAAGACATCGTTAGTTTTTCTTTTAATCTTAGCAAATAATTCAGCTTTCAACGCAGAATTCAATAACGTCCAATTTACTCCATTAGTTGCGAGACTCCAAGTCTTTTTCTCACAGACACGTAAACGAATAGAAAAGCATCTTTATACAAACATTTGTTCTCTCTAATTTACGGAGCATTAACCTCGCAGACAGTAATTGAGAAGAAAAGAACCCTCACGCAAAGTATAACATCGCTCTCACAAAGTGATGGTGATTTCAAAACTTGTAGTAAAGGATTTACCTGCAGCTGTAAGGTTTTCTACGACAGAGGGAGCTAAGAGGTAAAAATGAGCTCCCCCAGCCTCGGCATTCGGTAGTACACGACGAAAGACAAATTACTTTGGAAGCTATGTTAATAGCACTCTTGTTTGTCATACAACGACCGTATTTCAGGGTAGTCATTTTAGAGTGCCTTGATCCCATGTGATGTAATAAAACACCATTAGCTTTGCTTTGAGTGAAGTGTATTTCGTAAAACATTATCACCAATGACATAATAGTCATGTTGTGTTATCATTAAGTCATGTTTTCCTGTTGAGCCAACGTTATCCTTTTGCGTTTGTATATCATAAACATTACATTGCCCCTCCCAAAGCATCATAACTCACTCCTTAAAGGGCCTCCTGGTAGCCTAAAAAAGAGGGGGATATAGTCAGAGATTTGCCTACTAGAAAGGGTTTCATACAAACGTTATTCCTAGAAGTGTATTTGACGTAATTAGAACAACGACTACCACGCAATAACGTGACAAGTCAAGAATAATGTTTTGTTGTACGTAATTTGACGTAACAACACAATAGTGTTATTTGGCTATCTATATGAATTGAACTTTATGATGATCTTCTGATCTTTTGTGCGAAAGGAGATTCATTATCGTTCTTAAGGTTTTTGTAGTTGTTTGGTTTACTTGTACATTCCTTTTCTTGTGGAAGACCTTTTGGTTACTTTGCACTTACTAGTTTCATAGTTTTACCACCTAGTCATTATGTACTGTGACCAACTGAGTACAGGAACCCGTATTTCTTACCCTGCAGCATGGAAAACCATTCTGAGGGAGACTTCCAGAGCAAGTTCAAGTCAACCTACTCTGTCTTTCAATGAATTTGTAATCTTATTGTAAATTCCAGCTACTTCTTTATCAACATTGTTAACTGAAATGATGTCGAGAGATTAATTCATCACAAGACTACGAGTTACAAACAGGCTAAACAACATCATAAAAAGGGGTAGTGGTAACTCAAATCATAATCTAGCCAATCAAAATTATAAAATATAGAGTTTCTTTTTCAGAGACTTGTTTCTTTATAGTAAGGACTTATTCAAAATAAGATAGCAGATAGAATCAGAAAATATGTAAGGTTGACCCACCTTCTACTTCAGCTATTCAATTAGAATATGGCTGAACTTATGGTACAAACAAAAGAATAATATAACCACTCACAAAATTCTGAGTTTTACAATGTTAAAAAACAACGGAAATGATAGATAATGGTAGGTTCTTAGAATGCAAGGCAAAGCAAAGATTTTGAAAAGAATAACAATATGACCTTAAGAAGGTTGCAACACTAAGTTGCCGTTTTAAATAAACTAAAACTTTTTCGCTTCCGTTAATTGCTATAGATTGTCGATGTTTACCATGTCGGGAGTCGTAGTCTTTTTCTGAGCTACATTTAAGAAGATATTTTTCCCCTCTTACAGCTAATGGAATCTGGAACCTTTTTGTTGCGTTTGTGTTGTAAGATTGCGGACCTCCGAGGAAGTGGACCCGAACAAGTTGTAGAGATGGCGCCATGCTTATTTTGTGTCTCTTGTGTTCTCTAGTTAGTTAGCGATTATCTTCGTAACTGTGCCATTCGCCGTGCCATCATCGCAGAGTATGCTACTACGAGAAGTGTTGACCTTACGAGAGTCCTCTACAACGGGTACCTTGGTCGAATCTAGTCTTCTGCCAATTTGTCGATGATAAACTCAGCTAATAGTATGTTAATGTGTCTAGACATCGAAATAGAAGGCAAGTCTTTGAGAGGATTGAAAGATGAAGTGCATAGAGATCAACATAAGAATAAAAAAGTGACTTTTCTAAGGAAGTTACTGATATCAAATGAAGACGAAAATTTATCTCTAGAACCGAAATTTTTGTTCTTGTGCAATAGGTGAATATGGTAAATTTTGCTAGTTCGTAAAATTTTATCATTCAATCTATTGGAGTATTTGGTCCATTAATTCCCTTAGATAATCGTAAACCTTAGTTTAATAAGCGCAAATTTTAGATATAGTAGTTATAATTAGTAAATTCTGAGCGTAGCATTATTTCAGGTAGCTCTGGTTTATTAAACAATTTTACTATAGAATACTATTGTCTCTCGTACAAGCATGAAATTTATTCAGTCATAGCTTATCTGTATCGTCACTTGTTGATTGATTGTCCGTACAGAGCCTCAGCATAAGGAAATCTATCTCACAATAATTTGAAAGAGTCAGACCAGGACAAGCAAGAACTCACAAGACTTTACACAACTTACATAGGCATTCAAAATAAAGCCTTAACAACAAAAATTGTGGATGGGGCCACTAATTTTAAATACTCAGTTACAAGCACAGAGGCGTGAATGAGATGATATGCTATGGCGCCTTTTTGCTCAATCTCTCTCCAAATGTTAACTGTCTTGTTTCCTTCGCTTGTGCCATTTAGTTTTAAAGGATGAAAAAAAGGAAGGGAAGTCAGTCTTCTTTTTTTGCAATATGCTTCTTCAATTTTAGATACTTCCCCCCTCGGGTACGTTTCATCACCTACAGATAAAGTTTCTCTTGCTCCAACTTCCTTGTAAGTATGCATCCCTCTGTACTTTAGGTTATTCAAGCAAGAGACCTTAAAGTTCTGCCGGTCGAATCGTTTGTTTTTTCTCAGAAATATTCCCACGATATATACCGGCTCCAGGTTAGAGTGCATTACATTAATTACCTCTATAGCTTCCTATTTCCATTTAGAGCGAACCTTTAGTATCATCCTTAATACTTTATTGTTGGGGAGGCAAAGGAGTAACGCCTTCCGCAATATATTGTTTTTACTAATTTGCAGTCACAAGCGCCATTAGGAAGTGAAGATGAGCACTCTTTCCTAAAAGCACTTAAAGGGTGTAGCATTTTCAGTAGTTGTAGGTACTACACAATTTACACATTACACCCTAATTATCTACACTTCCCTCTAGTTGACTTTATCTTACACATCTGCAGAGTCAACATGAAGATATAAGAGAGACCAGATCAGTGTTTGTAATTGCTGACAACATCCATAGACCAGTTTCTGAATCGCTTCCTTTGATACTTGCCGCTCACACTAAAACATCTTTTCAATTCCTGCATTGCTCTTTTTCCTATTTTCTCCTCTCATGGGTTGTACTATTATCCTAAGTAAAAATTGCATTCCAATTATATAAACTATTGTATTCCTTATCCCATACAGATATTTTGAGATGACCGCAATGTTATTCATCGAGGTCTTGAGTCCTGCACTTGTGAGAATATTTTTACGGTTAGTTGCTAAATAGTTTGTTAGTTAATGCATTTTACCACAGAATCATCTCTTATACTAGGACGAACAGGATAACAGTTATAGTGTACCCTGCCCAATGCCTGTTTGGAAGCACTACTAAATGGTGATACATCCTGTTGCTTACTTGAGCATCTATAATTTGTACCAAATTATTACCATCTCCAGGCAACCTGTGTAACTCCTTGCCTTTAAAATGAACACTAAACCATATTTTTCTGTTTCTTTTTCTCCTTCCCCCACCTCAAATTATTGTGTGGCTATGGTACTGTAACTGAATTGTTTGGAAAGGGTCAGGTCTTGTCCAGGATGTGCGGTCTAGATTCTTCTTTAAAAGACACCTTTTTCCTAAACTGATCAACATAATGACGTTCCCATTTGCCACATCCACTTCCTTTTCTCCATCACCTATCTCCCCGAAAATTTAGGATATATGCTCAAGATTGTAACGTTCCAAATTTAACATTTCAGCCCGTTCATTTTGGTGGCAGCAGATAAGACAGTTATGGAACATATCAAAGGACTAATAGTTTTAGAAATAGGAAGAGTTACAAAATAGTAAATGGGTATATCATAGTGCATTCTTTCTAAGACATTTTAACATCACCAAAATGGCACTTAGGATACTTATACCCTATGTACATTTCACTGCAAAGACATGTTTGGCATCTTATATTTACATGAAAGAAAAAGGGGAATACTTTATACCTTTGAACCTTCCTTCAGACTTAAAACGCAGCCGGTTAGCGAGATCCTTTATACAAAGAGTCCTCTCCTGCAGATGCAAGGGAGTGAAGTGTCACTTGAAAACAAGATAGTTACGTGTTGTGAAAGCTTCGTATGATGGTCGAGAGAATCGTCATTATGGTACTAAGCGGTCATGCCAGGGTGAAGGGAAACAACGTCGTGTAATGCTTTACTGAAAATTTCTTGAAGTAAAGAGATTACCAAAGACTGTAGAGGATTTTTACCTGTTGAAAAGACTGTACAGATGAAGTTTACTAGGTGTACCTAGTTATAGTTTATGTTAACCGTTTTCAGATCAGACTGAAATCTCAAGCTGATAATTTTGGCAATTATTGACTCGTTCATCATAGCTCGTTCTCCACAAAGGACTTTACGGTAGGAATTTCTAACTGAATTTTGTTAAGATCTCTCTCATTATAATCAAGAAACGACTTTTGTAACTGCGTTTCTAGAATATTTACAGTTCACTTTTGTATTCGAGTATATGACCTATTCTTATTCCTCTCCTTGCCTCTGTAGTGCATTTCATAAGACCTTGTCTACATCTGACAAAGAAGTATGTTTTGTATTGTTCATAAGCAAGATGATATTACATCATGACGGTGCACATTTTCCTCGTTGGATTGGTATCAGTTTAAGCCGAATTTGCTAGTAGCAGAAGGGATGCTGTGTAAGAATGATCATGTGTTTAAGTTAGAAAGTAACGTATAATACCATCGGCAGATAAATAAATTTGAAAATGGATTCGATGTCAAGTCGACAAGTGTCCAAAATTTGCTCAGCAATCCATCGTTAGAATATCATTAAAAACTTAAAATATAGTTACCTTTCTGGGATTGAATATAATGAAACATTTAAAGCTGTGTCCTTTATTGTCTTGTCTTATCTTATCCTGTGTGACCAAATGATGTGATGAGATACGTTAAAAAATTAACCAGTTTGCTTCCCGTGGTAAATAAAAACGGGGCTTCCAGCTTGGTCTGAAAGTGGGATATTAAGATGGTTTTGGAAGAAAACCAGCTTTTAAATAAAACAATTTCTGGTGTAAGTATATGTTGTCAATCAAACTGAGAGGCCAAGGCATCCTGAATCTCCTGATATTGGAAGTCCTGTCAAGTTCTTCGATAGCTGATAGATCAAAAACTTTTTAGTGTTTCCGCAAACAAAAGCAATTTTTTTACTTTGCTTGGAAAGAAACCCGTAGCAAATTATATGTTGGTAAAAGTTTGAACCGATTAAATATAAATCTACAGAAAAGAAAATATTTCTTTTTTTACGATGCTCTGATTATATTTCCGATCAAATTGGGGAAATTTGCAATGTTTGCTTTGTTCTCAGTTACAGGCACGACTTCTTTTCTTTTTTACACGCTAGAGCGATACGTAGTATTTTGAACAATAAGTAATTAAGTCTTCCTTTTGGGCTATAGATTGATGTTATTTATAATTCTACCCTGCTGCTGCTTCACAAAACAGTTATAGATGAGATTCCAATCTGTTCACCGCAGTACCTGCTACGGCAACACTAAGATGAAGTTATAACAGTGATTTATAATTTCTAGAACAGTAGATACACGCTAAAAAGCCGCACATCTAATTACCGGGAAAAACAATCACGATTACAACAACAGCAATCCTGGCCGATATCAGAAGCCTCAATGGGGCATCGACGTAAGAACAGAAAGAGAGAAATTGAAAATGATGTTACTAATTGAATTCAAACCATGGAAAAACACACTTACAGCGTGGACTCCACCAACTGAACTTAGTCATCTTCACTTATAATGTAATCCCATTTCTTTAGCTGCAACATTACCTATCATTATCACACAGTTGGGCTTCGACATCCAGCTCTTTTGGAGTTCAGTCCCTCTGCGTCACGTGACGTGACCATGATAAGACTATCCGGTCCGTCGTTCTGTCCAAAGCCCATTGAAATTTGAACAGTATATTTGATAAGAAAGAATTTTAAATAAAAAGTTTGACAGCACTGCAGAGAAATAGAAAATTATATCACCAATATGATTCTATCAAGTGGTACACTCACAGAAGGCGAGCTCATCCTCACTTTCTGCAGTCCCCACATTAGCTCTCGATAATCCACCGATTGGCACCAACAAGGACAAGTCTTTACTGCGAGAATTTGACTTTCATACGTTTGCAAACAACACCAGCCAAAGACAACGACATTGCCGACAAAGACGTTAAATTCACACTGTCTTTTGCTACTTTGGATTTTCTGTTTACTATAATCCCACACTACCTACTGTAGCCGCCTGTCTATTGAAGTCATAAATTACTACTCAAGAGTTTGCCTGTATTGTACGAAAAGTTATGTTTAAGTACAGCGAGAAAATGTTTGGACTATTAGATTTCTTGTAGGACCTTAAAAAAATTAGTTTAACCAAGCAGGCATTTGAATAATTGAATAATTTAAATTAGAGCAGAAGCAAATCTGAAATGAAGGTAGACATTGGATATTGTTTTAAAATCTCGAAGTCGAAAGGGAAATGTTACGGTTATTTTTACAGACCACAACATTATCAAGACATAAACCGTATTTTACAAGCAAAAGGAATAATCATCAAGATGAAATTAATCTTCTACTTCAAAAAATGTTGAATTTATTTCAGGAAAGCAACTAGACTTTACGCCCCCCTTTCAAGAGGCACTCCTACTTAGCATCAACAGTGTGAAAGCTATTGCCACCTTGTCTGAATATTATAAGCGATCACAATCCAAAAATGTTAATGTACAACAACAGAGCGTCCTTGTCATACTCCCAAAGAAGAAACTGAAATCAACGACTATTCGACTGGAAGTAAATTAAGTACGCCTGATTGGAGACACAATAAACTGATAATTTCAACACCCAGTGTACCGAAAGGTATGAGCGAAACTTGCATATTGCACTTATGAGTAGACAGTATAATGAAAAGCTTATTTCATATCTTAACATACATTCTTGGGCAAGGAAAGTCGTAGTGGGTTTTGTAAAATTTATAGATGATTAAAAATTATATCAATTTTGTCTTTAAAAATGCATATTCTAAGGAAAATTACACCACTTACCCTCTTAAAAATTTACTATAATCTGATCATAAGCGAAGGTTATGTCCCGTAATCTTGTAATGTAGAGTAAAATTTTTGGTTTGCTTCTTTTTTTTCTCTTTGGCTTTTGTAATCTTTTGACCTCCTTTGGCAATGTTTAGTAAATGCGTCTTATGTTAATTCTTCCCATTTCATCCTGATGAGTATAATTGATTGCCATCTATTGATTGGAATGTCTTTTCAACGGTCCATGAAAATTGGATTGGGCGGATCAGTAGTCAGTCACTTGTCAAGAACATTTACACTGCTTGGGTGTAGAAACAGAAATATAGAGTGACGAGATATAGACTTGTGCATCTACTATACATAACAAGAAAAAATTGTTTTTCATAAAGGAAAATAGCTACAGCAAAAGCTGAGACTTCCGATGTATTTTAATCTGTATGTACTTGAGCGTTGGTCTAACATTGAACTTGTTAACATTGAATTTGTATGTTTGCATTGTCATTTAATCAATGCATTAAAATCAGCTCAAATTGGAGGTGTCCCCTTTGTGTGCTCTATTGGGATATTAACTTTAAAACAGTGGCTGGATTATGATGTTATAGAGGAACACAGAACCAGTGGTTCCATCACCTGGTGGCTACACACAATTTTTGTATATTCTGGCGTGATTGCTATAAGGATATATTTGTAGTCCTCGAGTACGTTCTACTTATGTTAAACGATTCTAAAAAACATTTTGATGGAGTCATAGGACCGAATACATCCAACAAAAAAGATTCTAGATGCCGACTACACAGACAACCTAGCCCTATTTGCTGGCTACTTTGGAAACACAGAACGTCTTGCGTACTCATCGCTGTCGGTCTCTCTGTCAAAGCGGCGAAATGAAACTTCATATTTCAGAAATAAGCTTGAAGCATCAGTACTCTCGATGGGCACTGTCAGACGCACAACAACCATTTCAAACCTATGAGAAATTATATAAGCTCCAGGAAGAATGTTGTAGACATTCGTATTATGAAAGCAAAGAGCGTGATCACCAAGTTGGATGCCATTTGTAACTCTAATATTTTACTTTTGTAAAAAGGAACCTCTTCAGAGCTATGGTAGAAACAATACAGGTCTACGGATCTCTTGCAAGTAAACTAAAGAGACTACACAAACTTGATAAGACCTACAACCATATGTTATTTGTCGCATTGACTAAACCATGGAAAGAGCTTTGTGCAAAGAATGACTGCTATAACAAAATTCTAGCTCCTTTTGGGAACAACTTGATAAGAAGAATGAAATTTGAGGGGCACTGAAGGCCACTAGCAGCAAAGAAGAACTTGTAAGCGAGGTTCTCACTTGACTGCTAAGGCGTAATAAGGATATCATCGCGAGGACATCTATTACTATCCATCCTATATTAAACTAGTTTGCAAAGAAGCAGAGTTACCTATAACAGATATAGAAAGTTCTATGAGTGACTCATATGTCTGGAGAAGTAGAGCTCAAGATGTCTGGTAAAGTCACCCCATTAGGTATGGTATGCAAGTATATTTTTGAGTAGGATTTTCCTCCTCCTCCTCCACCTAATTATTTTCAAACATCTACATACAGGGTAAAGTTGGTTAAATAAATAGCTGCTTTGGACTAAATCTCAAATTGTTCCAAGTTTGAGGATATGAAAAATGTCACTGTTTCAGTTTAGTCATTTAGACCTCTTTTAGCAGAATCCATCCACCATCAACCGGTTGTGTAACTAAGTAGAACTAACAACCTTTTCCGTTTTTTTCGTTTCATTTATGCCTTAAGCAACATGCCTATGTACCTTAATCAAGAGAGTTCTTACACAGGTCACCATCACCTTTAGTCTTGCTTTCATCTTTACGTTTCTATCTGCTACCACCTGCTTTATTTCATCAAACTTTCCAAAGTTCCCTCAAAACGTTGAATGCCCCGTAGCTTCTAGTCTTGAAGAATTGGCCTATTTATATATAAAACTATTCAGATTCTTGACGATATTTCCATCTATTTGTGCAAATGGTGTCATTTTAGGAGATTATTATGTCTTTTGTGTTTTAGTCTTTGTGATGTAGATGCTGGGGTCAAAGTGTTAGTAGATTTTATTATAAAATACACATGATAGTTCAACATTTGCTAGAGTTTTGCAAAACAGCTCAAAGTCATCTGCATATGGTAGCTATTGCGTTACATTACTTGTTGAAATGTACTGTTTGCTAGTAGTCTATTTGAAAACGTGGGGTCACCATATTTAAATTTTAAACTCTATCCTTCAGGGATATGTTCACTAATCTTGCAGGCCGCTACGTTTAGCACTAGAGCCAAATATAAGTCAAAGGTGTATCACGATCACTGTCCTCCTTACCTTCATTAAATTCTTTTCTATTTTACGACAAAGACACTGTGGCTCAGTGGCAGACGGCTCAGTGGCAGACGGCGCACAGCACGGTAGTGGCTATACCAATGCTGATAACTACTTGAATATTCTTCCCTTTGATTTGAAATCTAGAATAATTGTTTACTTGTCTTTTAGGTATAGAAAAGTAAGCTTACTTGTATACCTTTGTTTAATAAAACTTGAATTTATCTCTATTATTTAGATGCAATAAAAATAGACGAGAGTGCAGCGAGCTATTTTACATGGAATTTACATGATCTGTGACAAAATATCAGGTATACCCAATGATTTTATCGGCAAACATTGTGTTATTTGTAGATACTTTTTGTCGGGGAAATTCATTATACCATCATTAACAAGTTGATTTTTTAATAGAATTTTCAAAACGTTGAGTCTAAGTCAGAAAGTTTAAAGAAGGTGACCAATTCGGTGGTAAAAATAACAGGAAAGATCTAGAACCATGGGTCTACTTGTCACAGTCCCCTAACCTAATCTTGATGTGGTGTAATTGTTTCTTTAATCTTTTAAATTCTATCTCGAATGTATTTTTCGTCTTTCTGATGCAGGTGCATCTATAAATTTATACGCATTGATAAAAGACAGTTTTATATTTTTACACTTTGTTAAACACGAAAAATCGTCGGATGTTATTAGTACAGACAGATCAAAATTTAATTCCATATTCATTTTTTTGCAGCTATTTCAGAATTCATGTAGAAATTATATAACAATAGCCACACCCTTGATGGCATGCTAACCGTTCGAACACCTAATAAGTTTTCAAAAATTTTCTCCTGATGTTTGCAATAAAGGCCAGACAAGGCAGTCATCCAGGAAAGACGTTTCCTCTATTAAAACACCATAAAACAAGTAGCAATACACAATAACAACAGTACGAGAAAGCGGAAAAGAGTAACCAGACAAAGAAAAGGACCTCTGCAGTGCAAATTACGTAGAGGATAAGAATCGACATTAAGCAGTGCTCTAATTTAAGCTGCATTAGCGCCAGAATCATGTGTCTAAAGTGCTATCGTAATGATATTTTGCCTCGACTGCTGTTAATCTTTTGTAAGCCCAGTGTGATGTTGTCATATTATAATAGACCTTGAAACTAACGTAGCAGTCGGATTTGCATACACTTTACTGAGAATGATTGAGGGCTTCCTGTTGTATATATGTCTCTTGCAACAAATTGTAATGATCAGTATTGGATGAAATATTGTAGTAATGGTATGTACAATTAGTCGATGTTGCTTGACCGAACTGGTCTTAATTATTCAAAGATAAATAAGAAGTCGATCACTTGAAAACTAACATATGCAAAGTTCAGATGACGAAGTAACCAAGGGAAGGGTTTGTAGTCCTGCGTATGCTGATAATTTGAAATAAAAGTGACGTGTTTAATATATTCTTTTCACTTGATGTAGCACTTGGGCATCAAGAATAAATTATGTAGAACTCCACTAAAAGACACAATTCCGCAACTGACACGTGCACACTGTCAGTTAAGATGAATTTGGAAAGGAAAAGGAGGTATTAGCTTTTGCAACCCTATTCTAATTCAACGCGATTTAATTTTGCTACGCGTACTGCTTCATATTAATGAAAACATTTTAAGTGTAGAATTTTTGGATAAGAAGAGACAGTAGCATAGCTATCAATAATTTTATTGACGTCCACGATGAAAAATTTACTATGGGAATTTGCAACTACACGAATTATAATGGCCCTCTCTATTTTTTTTAAAAAAATAGGACTCTAATATAACGCATCAATTCGTTAGTTACCAACATCACGTTATTGAAATGAAGCTTATTTAACTCAAAGCACTAAGATCTAAGGAAGCAAAGTCAAAAAAGAATACATTGAAACAATCGCGTTCCTATTTAAGTGTGCTTTAATGCACTTATGCTCCAATTACTGTATGATATCACACCTACATATCCTGATCCTTAAATATTCTATTGTCTCGATAAATGAAGTCTCCCGTCCTTATCGATGTATGAGTGCTTAACTATTCGCTCAGCTGACCAACATACAAAGTAAATTCAGAGTGTAAGTTGCTGAGTATACCACAGTCATTTGTATCCTTCACGCTGTCTTCATGTATATTCAGCGTGACGCTTGTATGAAAAGGCTGGGCCATCAAAGCACAAGAACAATCCAACAAACGGGGCTTCTAAATTTCCGTCTCCAAGAGTTCCTTCGCATGGACTTGGTAGGCGCCGTATCTGTGGTGAAGAGAGGCTGTCTAAGCTTCCCAGCGCTGGTTTTCAAGGCAAGCTGTTTTGGACCACACAACGAGACGCGCCGTGTGAGGCAAAAGTGAATTACACAAATTAATGCAAAGTATACGGTCATTATCCGCCAGCTACACGGAAGTCTTTTTGCCTTGAGTGACAATGCACATGGAATCTGGGTGGCGTTGGTATTCGATAGGATTCCATTAATCACAATCTGGCATAAAAAATTTAAAAGATTGGGTATTCGGATGTGTAAACTCTATATAGATTTGTATACGCATAGTACACAGTTTGATTTGTGTTGGGGGCAATTTTCTAGTATAGAGAGAAGCGCGTGAGTTGCTACGGGGATTATCCAGGGTGCGCTGACCCCTTCAATAATCTTGACTCTCTTTAATTTCTTGAGTTTTTGCTCTTCAATTTTCCAGTGGAGATGTATGAATCTACTTTTTTAGTGTCATACCCACTCCCCTAGAATTATGTCTAATTCATCCAATGAGAAGGAGAAAATATTTATACCATTGTTGCATCTAGTTTCGACTATATACTGAAATAAAAGCTTATACAAGCAATGAAGTAACGTATATGGAGTTGCAATTAAAAAGGATTTTTTGTCAAAGGATTTAACTAGAGTGCAAGGGCCAGTTGGACAATACTAATGCAGTTGTTGTATGTCACGTTTAAAGACAGTTCGACGTTCATTTTTGTGGCACAGTGAACCAACCGGTAGAAAATTTGACCTTCAACTAATGAGGTGAAAGCTTTTATGCTAAGGAGCAAGAATAGTAAAATATTTCCTTGCGAAGAGAAAGTAAATTCCAGAGTAATTGGGTGGAATACAAATATAAACTTGACAGCGTTCAGATCCTATTTGTCGAAGATGATTTAGTGCCAATGTTAGTATGACATCTTGCTTCAAATCATTTATAGTAATCAGAATCTGATTTTCCACCCTACTGCTATGTCAATAGGCACGCTTATTCAAAATGGAGAGTAATTACTGTCAAATTATAAGAACCGCAATTCCTTTGTAATTAATAACTTTCCATTGTCGAAAGTCATTAGACGAGCTATTAGAAATGACCGGGGGTGAAGGATGTAATATAGATGGACGTACAGTCTACGCTTTATGTAACTATTAACTCCTGGACACTGTAATTTCTAAAAATTATTAATAACTTGCTATAAGGAAAGGAAATCTAAACTCAGGAACTTTTGGAAGGTTGTAATCTATCGACGTAACGGCGAGGATCTGAAAATGTTCCCCACAGTAGGTCCGCTAATCCTCACTGGTATCTGGAGAAAATCTGTATCTACTAGCATTGTACAAAGAGCATTTAACATAAAATCAATACCCTGATATCGTGTAACTTTTGTTAATTCCCTACTTACTTTTGTAATTTTACTAATTTAGCCTCCTGTCCTCTGCTATTGGCTACCTAATAAAGGGTCCATCACAAATTAATGTTTGATCTCCCTTAATTATCCCGACTAGACTTTTACTTGCTTAAATCTTTGAATTTATGGTCAATGCAAGACTTCACTACTGCACGTGCTGCAGGTAGCCTCTTCTTCACCCTATCAAGATTTTAGAGAATGAACTTCTAGAGAATGAACGTTATGAAGTTATAACAGGTTGAAATCAAGAAGATCTAAACAAGTGCTTTAATTTCAGCAGTTGATGTTTGTATCTATACTTTTCAGCTGTTAAGTAAAACTAGTTGAATTGGACTAGATACTTTAAACATAGGAGTATGTAAGTTCAGTGGCTCCTTCAAGTTTATAGTTTAGAAGCTGGGTTTTTAACCACTAAAGATCCCATGCACTGCATGAAAGTCATCACAAGCAAAGGTCCAGCGCCTTTGTTGTAGTGGATCTTTAGCACCTATGTCGGCTAGGAAACTTTTTTTAAACACAGAGAAAACCGAAACCACTTCCTAGGCCGCCAACATAAATGAAGGAGAAGTCGGGAAGCCCGTTGTGGTAGTTAGTGGCTTCAAATTTCTGCAGTATCTGAAACTTGTGTTAAGTGATAGGTTCAATACAATAAGTCATTTTTCCAGGCATTGAGCAGAGCAAAATGGTATAAGCTAGGACTTTCTTTTCACGATCAATCTTGAGCACTCTGAGAGGATTCTGATACACCGAAGTACACAGAAAATGCGCTATATCTTGAACAAGTGGTTCCCAATCTCGCCTGTTTCGTTGACAAAACTAGTTTAATCTTACGTAGGATAAAATACATTTATAAACAGCACTAACTAATGGTAAAACATAAACTTAAAATGGTTCGTAATGCCTCTTCGAGACATGAAAAACGAGAGTTAAAAGTTCACGCTACTAAAACTTTTATTGAAGTTAAGACACCAGCAATGACTTGCATTATTTAATAGTTGGAATTCGAGTAACAATAATTGGAATCCGAATAACAAGATAAAAGAATTGGCTGCAAAATTAGACTTAAAGATAGCACATCCGTATAACCGGAGCCGATACTCCATCACCCAAAAATATTTTTCTTTGTTTCTTAAAGATGGATGTTTGATACTTACTATAAGTAGAGTCCCATGTCTACAAATTTCCTTCCTTTTGCCGTTAAGGTTAGAGTGATGTGAGAGTGCAGATGTAAAACTTTCGTTGTCGTGGTTGGTGGCTATGTTGGCATCAGAAAAGCAATAAGAATTAGTGATATTAACATTTGCATTTACTACAAAATTTCGCTAAAAATATCAAAATACCATGCACTTAAAGCAACCTTTTATTAGGAGCTTATTTTTTAATGATAGGTTTACATAAAGTCCTCAGAAAGCACATCAGAAAGTGCCAGTACGATAATTATAGAACTTTACAAATACAAATGCACAACTTTAGTATATAATCAACGAGTATAATTGACGTATGCACATAAGTAATGGCGTGATTCGTTACTAGAGCTTTATGTCGGTAAAATGTAAATAAGTTATTTAGATATCACCTGTCTGTCAATAAATAGGAAACAAAATCAAGTGAGGAAAGAAACGAAAAGGTACAACCCCTCTCGAATTAAAAACAAAAGGGCCTGGGACCAATTGATCACGAATGCCGTTCTGTTCCAAACTATTGTAAAATCTGGTATACACATACTATATGTCTATGTATCTGAAGGTGTGTTTTGTTCTGTTCTTCCTCTTTTCCTTTTTTTCGTCTGTTACATTGAATCATATCTCTCTAGAAGCCCGTTCAGAAGAGTTCACTACAGCTTTCCTTTCGTCTTAGAGAAACCTGCAAAGAATTCATCCTCATGATACCGTTATGATAATGCCCAATGCACAATGATATGCAGGTAAATGGTCAATCAATTAACGGCACAAAATTCCGAATTGTCGTAAAAACCTAATAGGCTTTGGTTTCAAAATTGCTTAGAGACCTGATTATCTTCAAATATGTTGTTTACTGATCTAGTACGTTTGTGCTGACAGCTATTGACGTCAAATATCTCTACGTCCGTACTAATATCACTTTTATCAGTGGACGTTTTGAGATGATCACAGTTCAAAAATATCTGTTTTCTTTCTTCTGAAAGAAAACTGCGTACTTCCCGCTGTACAAGTTTCGTTTCTATTGAAAGGAGCTAAGTCCTTGAAACGGGTGGATGAATTCTCTAACTTTGTCTGTTTGTAAGTTTGGTATCAATATCACTTGTATTCAGAAATAGCATTATGTCCTATGATTCACAAATTTGTAAACAAAATTTTTAGTATCATTGGTTTACAATAAACAGAACTTCACTGGATGCCTAACATTCTCAGATGAGGAATAAGAAAAGAAATGAACGTTCTGATGACGACAGGTTGTTAGGGGATGACTGGTTAGGCCCTTTCATGTTGCTGGGGCGAACTTCATCCTTTACAACTATAAAATCATATCAGCGTTATTAACGTCAGCAAAAAAGCAGTTTTAATGACGATAGACTGTGCACTAGGTAACATTCGAGTCGTGCGTTGGACCTTACTAATTTCTTACATTCTCTTTCTTGTCTAGGCGCAATGACTACCACATCGTCAAACGATTCAAAATAGTAATATATTTTAACCGTTGAAATGCCTTGGTCTGCTTCCACTGCAGAATATTTATTCCTTATAATGTTGATATAGCAGTCAAGAGTATTTGAACGGCATACCATTGCATAGAAATCAAAGTCACTTCTAAGAATTTAAAAACAGCCACTTTCAAACTGTTGCAGACTACATTAAACAAATGCATTATTAAAGCAATTTGCTCTCCTTAATCTCAATGTCAAAGCCATGTCGTTTGAAAACGAACGTATTTATTAGGAAGTGAGTTATTCCGTTGTCAGTAAAGGCAACATTTTTGGGGGAAAGGATAGTGAAGTTGCTTATTTTGATACTCTTGGTTTCTCAGCGGCCGTTGCATTTTTGCAAAATGTATACATTTTTCGTGCCTTTGCAGACATCTGATAAGTAATTACCTGTCGACTCCTTTTGGAAGAATTGTTAAGGAATTAAATCATTCTTGCACAAAAGAGAAACCGTGAGGTCTTTTGAAAACGCAGCCATAAACACAACGTTTTATAAAATAATCATGAAATGGTAGGTAACAAATAGAAAACCCCATTTTAGTGCGGGCAGCAGGCATCAGCTAATGATTGCATTGTAAAACAAAGCTAGTTCGTATACAGTTATGCAGTTATCGTGTGACACAGCGTATAGTACTGCATGAGACTATGTAAGATGGCATTATACTGCCATTTAAGTGCATGTTATTTTGTCAAATTTTACGGCTGTTAATCAATTATAATGTTACTAACTCATAACTCTCAGCTAAATATATTCTAAGAAATGACTTGGTTATTTGTTTCATCAGTCTTTCCCTGTGAATAGTTAATTGAAAGTATAAGAATCTTCGGCAAAGTATCTTTTTGTTTAGTGCCCGCACTTTCTTATAAATATTTATGAATGGAACATCTACGCTAATTATCCGTAATTGTATGAATTACTTCTGCAAAATAGGGATTTCGTTTTGTAAAATAGTTGAAGAAGGAGAACTGAAAATGAAAAATAACTGGGACATTATCGCCACATGTCAAGCGCGTAAAAACACAGAGACACATACATTGATATATACAAATATATCTATATTGTTCTATTACTAAAGGTTAGTGGCACTATTCCGTAGTCATATCATAAAGTAGTTAATAAACCCTTCTTTAGTTATTTCTCTCGTTAAAAGCTCTTTGCAAATTTCAAGGGAGTTTGGACGTAACGATGGGCCGGATATCAGTTACACATGGATCAAGTCATATGGCGCAGAGATGCTGCTTCTCAAAATTGGATACAGATACATTTTAAACTGTAACGTATCGGAAGCTAATGTTGCGAACAAATAATCGAGTATGTTTCAAGGGGAGTTGAGAATACCTGTGCTGGAGTTTGAATCTCGTCTCGTTGGCGAAATAATATTTGATTTTTTCCGATATCTTTTCAAACAAATACATTTATGTATTGATACCGCTACTGAAATGCTCAGTGAAACAAGGTACAGCATAATGCTACATTGCCAACAAAGCAACTCCAACAGATTTGAGTTATTGGAAAGAAAATATTATATTTTCTAGAAGGGAATAATGTTATATTCCTACTCCTTTGTACTTTTGGCTTTTATGTAAAACATGAATATATTCTAACTACTGTATAAGGATTCTGTAGAAATGTGATTGATAAACCCAAGCGTTTTTTGTACCTTTTATTAGTAAATATGAGTTCCTTAAGAATATTTTCTGCATTAACTCCAGGTGATTGCTCTTAAAAGTGTTTGGCGAAAAATAGGAAGAGGAGGAGAGGCCATGGCTCTCTTGATTTTAAACCGAGAAGAACTTTATATCAAAGAAAACATTTAATTTCAAACACAACGGCACAATCTTGATTGTGGCAAATGCTTGAGTTTGAACTCTCCCTCAATTACTCCCTCAGTTACAAAGAATAATGCTATTTTGATTTCTGGCACACCGACATTGAAATTTGTTGGATGGGCCATGTAACTTCCAAAACAGATAAGAATTGATTTCTATTGCATACCCGTGAATTTTCGTATTGAAGGTTGATTGATAGTCTAGCTACATCAAACCTTTTTATGTCTGCTTTTTGTAAAGTCCGTTTAGGTTATTTGGACTTACTGATAAATTGTGATATAAACAGATTCTCTTCTTATGCCAAGTTTTTAACATGAAGATACTTACGTCAATCCACGACATCACAAATACATAGATACAAGTATGTTAAAGAAACTTCCTATGAACGATTAGCTATTCGTCATCAATAATTGCACAATTATTTGTTGGTTGCCTGTAAGAAATATGTAACAAAACTTTATTGATCTTGCTTGAGATTTTAATGGTAAAATCATCGTAAAATGAACTAAATAAAATTGTTTAAGCGGAATAAAAATTTATGTAAAGGCTGTATCCTGTTGGTTTTCCAATTTGAGAATTATCGTAAAGCAAAAAACAACAAACACCCAAGATTTAGGTGCATCTCAGAAATTTCGAAAGTTTCTAGTATAAGTCTTTGTCCAATTGAAGTTCTGAAATCAGAAAATATTATAACAAAATAAGTTGACGGCCTTGAAAATTGTGATAAAAGAATAATGGTTATGATGTTGTGTGAGATTTTGCAGCTTGTTTTCAGTGTCGTCTAAGCTTACTAGTATTGATCTGATCAATTCCAAACAGACAAATGGTCGGCGTAAACATGCTAGGAAGTCTTTAACTTCTAAAGAAAACAAACAAACAAATAATACGTGAAATACCAAGCTATAACAGTCACTTTTGCACAGGATTATAAAGCTTTTTCTAAACAAACTCAGCATGGAAAGTGTAAGCTGATATTTGAAAATCCAAGAGAGGTCTTGCGAAAGGGTTGTGCTAACGATATGTAATGCTTAACTGACTTTAAATCCATTTTTATTTTCTATAAGTGCGTGCAATATTTATGTTATGGGTTCAAGTAGTTTCAATCCTACTTAAGATTTAGAAACTTTCTCCAAACAGCAGTGATGTTCATTCTGCCGACTGTGCAGTGATGAAAGATAGGTAGACCATCAGATCCTGGTGTGAAGTAGAAGTCAAATATTTCAATTGCCACTTGCGCACTAAGTATTACGTGCCCCCCTGAGCAAGAATCAAGAAGCATGTTGCAAGATTTTGAAGCTGTAATTTGTATCGTCTCGTGTTCTTTGAAATAGTTCAAATGAGAAAAAAGGGGTTAAACTTTAAGATTTCATTGTTGTCACTTTGAAAAGATGCTTGAGGGCAAATTCTTGCAGTACCTTATGGTTTAGCAATGGAAGACGGGAAAGAACGGCAATGGACTCCCATGTGGCCTACGTATCACTGATGCTTAACCCTGTCCAGGCTATGAATTGGCGAAGGGGGTAAAGAGTTCTCTAATATCCCTGATATCTTATGAAACTTGCCTAAACATTTCGAGACATATCCTCATTTCCTCCTTTTTATTTGCGGGTATTTTCTTCATACACAATTTTTGTCTTGACGTCTTAGTATAACAACAAAAAATGATAACAATTTCCTAAAATTTGGAGCACCTCAAGATGTCTAATGCCTAGAGAGGACTAGAACCACACACCTTTTTATCTGCTAAATTTGACACTTACTCTAAAGTGTATTTCTTGCTTTCACTTAACAGACAACGGAACTATTTGTATGAAATGTTGGAGAAGTATGTATATATTTTAATTACTAGTGACGTGTGGATTCTCTGGCTAAGACAGTCCTGTCTTCTTCAGAAAATGCTCTCTAGTCAAAATAAGCTTAAAAATCAAGGTGTAATGATGAATGTAAGAACTTCAACCGGGTATTTTAGGAACTACCTCCTTTATTATGTTTCGAGATCCACAACTTATTAATTCAAGCTCAAAACGCAAGCATATCAGTATTGTGCTATCTTCAAGGATGATGTAGACTTCAGAAAAAGATATTCAAATTTAGAACACCTTTCTATTTATTGTTTGAGATAACCAAGTTATGCATATTTGTTACCAACAAGGTAAGATTTGAATGAAAAGGTGACATGATACTTTCAACACCCTACTTTGGGTAATAGAAGCTTTTTTAAAAGACTTCCTTCCCAAACAGCGTGCTATATGATATACTCTCTAAAGGTAAACCGCAGCTTTCATCGGCAAAAATCTCATTCCATGTCTATTACAAGCTCTGTGAAAATCTATTAATCGTTGTATAATCCGGATTGATTTCAATTTTCTTGATGCCACTTCTTCCGCCTATCATCTAAGAACTATTGCATTTTGTTCATAGTGTTCTCTACAAGAGCACATAAGGCGGTTTTTCTGTTTCTTCATGTTGGCTGATTACTATGAGGTAAATACGCAGCGGTTGCTTGGCAGTGCCCTTGATTCCGAGGAAGCGAATTTGATCCTAAAAGAGTCAATTCCATGTTGGAAGTACAGTTGTTTTATAAAATGAATAAAAACATCACAACAAGGGATCAAAATTAGCAGGTGACCATAGAAAATCAGGAAGAGAACTGAAATGAAAAGGGAAGATAAAGATTTGAGTATTTTCAGTTCAAAGGATGATTACTAGGTCCTGTTGAGATGTGTAAGTGGTTTGAAGAAGTATAGAAGCATAAAAATGCTCAGTACCGGCTGGAGAACATACATTATTGGAGAACACTAAGCGTTAACAGTAACCATAGAAGGCCAGTAATAGTATACATTTTGTAAACTGGTTTTAGCTAGTGTCAAATGAATTGTATAAACAGTTCTCAGAAGGAAAAAGGTCTACGTCTTTTTCTAAACAAACTGATAAAAGTCGCATACAAATCTCTTACCACTTTTTTCTTTGGGAAGTTATTTAAACACAAGTGCAAGAAATGTTTGAGCAAGGGTTTAAGAAATGTTTGAAAATCTGCAAGTGAAGCCACTAATTTTTTTTGCATCGGAAATTTGAAATCCTTCAGAGAACCTGTAAAACGTTCTGGTCTACTCTTTTTCTTATTTGAATTAAAGACAAGTTTGTTTTCGTACCCGAAAATTTAATGATTAAAAGGTTAAAGGTAGAAAACAAATTCTCCTTTTTCTATTTTATTAGAAAGATGTTATTTTTCAAAGCTTGCTAATGGCTATAGGTGGAAAGTCGAAATTCTGAACTTTTTCCTAATTTAGTAATAGATTGTATTGCAAAAATAGCTTCTTGTATAGTATTCACAGCTATTCAAAGGACAGTAATATTTACCTCTGTTGGATACTTGGTGTGAATTTAGTATACTGTTATTAAAGAGTACATTTCATTTTCTTTTTGATGATTTTATTATCTCTTTTAAGAGACAACTGATTCCTATAATATTGAAGGAAATGTTTTATTACTCTATGAGTAAGTTCACGTCTTCTGATAAAGAAAAAAAATCATGGAAGACAAAGAAATAGAGGAGCAAAAGGGTCCAAACGTGCCTCCTTTAAAGACCGGTATTTGACATACATGACACAATATTAGGCTTAACAATTTATTGAATCTTTTTAATGATAATGTCACTGATTCAAATTGGCAAATGTCTATTACTTTAAGCTGATGATCATTGATTATAACCTGAATTTATCCAAATATTTTGGATTGCCTGACATTGAAATATCGATACTATATTTATTTGAATACATGCATCGGTACTTAATGGTTATAACTATTCAAGAGATATAACTGGCAGCAAAAAATCTTAAAATAATTTTATCTTATCTAGACAGCTGGAACGTTGTGCTGGTAAATTCGCAGCTCTGCATTTTTGTTACCGATACTTCATTAAAGTCTAGCTCAATTTTTTTTGCGACTCTCTGAGTTTGTTTATTCAAATTTATCTTGGAATAATTCAAAGAAAACTATTAACAAATTTGCTAATTATAATGTTATAATTTCTCCTGCGAAGAGTCACCTACAAATAACATGTAATTTCCAAGGATAAAAATACTTAGAATATAATTGTTGACTTTTTTAGTAAAAAGGAAATAGAATGCAAACAGAAGTAGCTGGTTGCAGCCAATGCTATGGTCATTCCCTTTTAAATGTAATTAATAAAACTTATTTTAATATTTTCCTAGTAAACGCTAGCCTAGGAATAGATTGTCGAACGGTGTTTGAGTACTTGTCAACTTTCGGCTGCTGTGTGATGTCATCGTCATTAATTGCATCGCTAAACGTTTTTCCTTCTCATAAATCACAATATCTGTTAAGTATAAGCTTACCTAACAAATATTGACAAATTGATTAGCATTGATATAGTTAGGGGCATACTAAACCTACGCTACTTGCCCCATTACTGGGAAATTTAAAAAAGAACCGTGTTGATAGTGTTAAAATCTTATCTTCCTAAACGAAACACGACAGTGGTCAAGTACGATGACGTCACGATAGCTAAAATTTTTCTGGTGGATTCTGTTAACTGACTGGTGGCTAGATTTAGTTACATTGTGATGAAAATTCCTACTGGGGACCAAATGCTCCACAACGCATGCTCGACTTAAAGAAGATTCGATTTAAATAAGACAGAAGCATATTTAAGGATTTCTCATCTACATAAGCATGGAAAATTAGTAAAAGATGAAGACTGTAGCCATCTTGTGTCTTTAAGAATGGCCATCGCTGAACAGACTTTGAATCTTTCCATTGTTGTAAATCCATATGGCCATATTTTCAAGCTGTATGTTTTCAGCAAGAAAAACAATGCAAGAAACAAAACCAATTGTATGAACAAATCGTTAAATTCTGTTTACTTACCTACTACTGTTGCTTACATTTACCAATTGGCGTCTGATTGATAACTTTTGGACATGAACTTTAGGATGATTTTTTGTTGAATTCTAATGCGACAATATTAGAAAAAATTGGTATAACTTTATATTAGATGAAGTTTACTCCTCGGGCTGGCTTTTGATGAAAAACCCACAAGAAAACCACAAGAAAACAGGGAGCTTGGGGTTGGGAAGCAGCACAAATAATAGTTGCAAACTTATCATTCTTCTCTTCTCTAAAATGGGTAAAATTGTGCATGGGTTTGTTTGAAAACTGGCTTTGACCTAGGAAAACCTATTACGTCAAAATTTTTAAAACGTTGGTTTTCATGATGTTATTACTACGACAGGGTTTTTTCCTTTTTGCACACCTTGACCCAGAGTGCTTGTTCTAAAGACGGTTATTGCTATGAAAACTAGCAAGCTCTTGAGCTTATGTCAGAAGTTTCATGCGATAGGTGAAAACCTAGTGAGTGCTATAGAACGGTTCTAGTCAGATCCATTAGTCAAGTAATCTCATTATCGCATAGTTATTACGACAGCCACAACCAACACATCGACGAATGTGTAAGGAACCCGTAGTAAAAAAATGTTATAGCTTGCGCTAAAATATACAAACAAACGACAACGCTAATGGCTTTATGTCTAATTGAGGTTATCCTAGTGGCGATGTACAATTGCAAGATGTGAATAACCGATAGAAGTGAAGTCTGCCATGATGACCTTGACGTTTGTCTCTCACCCTTAATTGTGTGCTACCAGCGCAAGTAAACCTACTCCAAAGATGAAATGGATAGGGATTTTTCTGATGAGATTCCTGATGCTGACAAAAAGGCTAGGCTACTCTAGAAAATGAGGGTGATTTAGAAAAATGAGAATGATGTCACAATTTCTCAGTTTCATGTAGTGGGTAGAAAATCATTGTTCATGAATCAATCAAAGATTGTCTGGTAAAGACAACTTCATTTATCTTCAAGCATCAAAAATGTACTTCATTCGCACCTTGCAAGAAATAGAGATTACTGCATTCACCCGCACGTCTGCCAGCCTTTCCTCAATTTGTAAAGTTAGCAGGAAAATTTTTATTTTCTAACATCCTATTTACAGTTGGTCATTGGACAGATACGAAGCGGTATTACCTGGGAGTGCTTGAAGAAACCCCAACCTAATGTTTTTGGTTTTCTTGCCCAACGTCTTCTTTCTAATAAGATAGCTTTTATCTGAGAGACGGTGGAAGACTAAGCCACGCTCATCAATCCAAGATTTATGTCCTCTTGCTTGTAATATATAAATTGAGGAGGTAGTATGGTTTCATGCCAAGAAAATATACAGTGATCTGTTACCAAAGTACTCCCTGACTGTTTTAGGACCAATACACATCGTAAGAAAGTCCTATCCTTCTTCGAATGAGACTCTTGGAAATGTTATACATTAGACCATAGTTCATATAAGGCGAATATATTACGCAACTACTACTGTTATCAAATCAAACGAAGATATCTAGTGTATCATGAAGAGGCACCAAGAGTACAAACAATTACGAATGCAGGCTTGTCACAGAAATGGAACTGAGTACTTCTGTGGATAAGTAAGCAATTTGTATATAGAAGGATGGCTTTCTACTGGTAAATTTGTTCTTTCAAACTTTACACTTGCAAATTTGTTTGAATAAGGTTTGTGCTTTTTCTTAAAGATATAGGATAAAAACATTCTTTTCTGCAAAGAATATATGTTGAACGTAGGACGTTTTCTATAGGCCGCTACAACCTTGTAGGACATTCCATTCTCCTGATACTTCGACGCTCTGCATTTTTCTGCCTCATGCACCTTAAGATCTTTTTAAAGGTGATACGGTTCCGACTCTTTCAAAATAACAATACAAAAATTGCATTAGGTATTTCGGGAAAGCCGCCCTACGTTAAATCTTAACTCGTCATTTGCGAGAACGGAACTCTTGCTAATTTCTTTTTAGGAAGGGAACTATGGAAATTTGATCGTATAGACAAAACTGCAACATAAAGAGACTGACGTTATGGAGAGCGTCTCTGAATTATTGACTTTAGGATATGTACGTAATAATAATTGTTAGATCACGTGATATCAATGTTGAAATGTGTGATATTTTAAAGTTTTATCACAGCCATTACCATTTTCACACAAATCTTTTATCAAAAACGAAACTCCATGCTGCTTATTAGCTCCAGATTTATGCTGGTTTTATATCCTCGATTAGACCTATGTGCTAAATGAAGTAGTAAATACCAGTAGATAGGTCTTCAAATTTTATTTTCGCTATCCAAAGCAAAAAATATTTTCCCGGATTGAAACCCAAACGGTTATTTGTCATCTACGAGTTCATTGTGATGAGATTTATAGGTAAGTTCAAGTTAACCGAATTATTTAAGCCTCCTTCTAATACAAAATAAAAATTTCTTTATTTAGCATTAAGTCTTGTTTTGAAATATGTCTTAAAGGCAGTTTTAGTATCAAATTTGAAGTCATATTTTTATCATGTCAACCCTAAGTTTCAGTGTGTGGTAACGGCATTCAAATAATGATTTGAGAGTCCCGAATCTCAATCAAAATTAACATATATTTGGGATCCTCAACAATGTTAAAAATACTATTTGGCATAGCTATGAACGTCTCTCTGAATAGGATGTTTAATTGTTGTAAAATACAGTGGATCCTAATCACCCTCGTTTAACGTTTCAAGACAAGAGCATATAATTCAAGAATAACAAAATTAGAAGATTGGAGTCCTAACTCCTGTTGTAATATCTCTGAGTAAAACGACTTTCTGTGTTTTAAAGTAAGAAGGTGACAAATTCAAATTCATTCGTAATAAAAACCAGCTCACATTAACGCTTGACACGCCTGTCTACTCTATACTAAGGGAGGGTACAGATTACTTCAATAAATCTTACTCCCTGGTATATGACCCCTTCCTATTATTTTATATTTGATCTTCCATCCCCCCCTTACTATGAGCCTGTCTACTTACGATCATTAGTTTGCTCCTTTACAGCGAGTATAGGAAAATGTATTCTTTCATTTTTTGAATATCACTGCAGGCTTTTTTATATCTTGAGATTAGTGTAGCAACACCTTTGGATTATTTACCTACAAATGTTAAACTATGTTAATCTATTATTTACAAAGAGAATATCCCATACTTCCATTTTGGAAAAAGAAAAATTTAAATTGTTTCTCTCTTCTGCAGGTTTACAGAATAGGAAGAACTTCATACAAATGCTTAAGCATTGCTTTCATAATGATTCAAAAGTATAACATCATTAGTAGCGACTTGATTAATTCTACGTTTTTCTATTCCTATACAATTTTTAACATGCTTAATTCCAAGACAGGCAGGTAGTCATAGACGTAACATTTATGATGAGGTCAATGAAACTTCAACAACAACATCATAAAGAGTCTACAATGTAGACAACGATCTGTTCCACCAGGAACCATCAAGTTTACATATTAAACAGCAAATAATTTTAGTAAAAGATTTAGTAATGTTAGTAAAAGATATAATAAATTTAGTAAAAGGTTTCATCTTGACAAATTCATCTGCCAAAGATGCCGTGAATTGTAAAATGAATACTATTCTATTGAAAGAAGTTCTAGCAACTTTCATCTTCATTCTTCTCAGCAGAGGTTATTATCTTCAAAGAATTTTTAATCTGTAGGAATTGGCATTGTTTCATCAAGTATCATCATTACTACTATGAATTTAATTTGATTTAATAGAGTACAATGTTTAAAAATAGGTGCCTAGCAAATCTTTCCTTGATTGTTAAACTACTATGGTTAGGATGGAAGTGTTTCAACTGCTCTCTCTTTAACGCTCTCATTAACTGGAGAAGCGGAACGCTGGAAAGGATTACTTGGAAAAAGGAGCTAAGAAACAGTTGTGAACAGCTGGTGTGTTCAACCGTTTGATATAAATGAAAGTTTACCAATAGTCATGTAAGATATGTACCTACAATTAACCTGAACATTAAAAACAGTAACAGTATACTGGCTATGGATCTACAAGATATTGCAAAGCAAACAAATCATAACTAGGTTGTACGTCTAGCAATGAAGACAACTAAACAAATCAGACCTAAGTTGAATTTACGACATTGAGCAAGTTGCTAAAACCGGTGTATATTCATAGAAATAAGAATGGTCAATTTTTTTACTGGAAGAACGTCATAAGCAAATCAAAGTAGCTCTTGGAACAAATTCGTGATCAGTAATGCCAAGGTGTTTTGCTCTATCAATCGTTGTATGAGCACATGGAGGTTAGCAATTTTTACTTTTTAGAGCGGTGTATCAGATTCTTGACTTGAATGATAATCAAATTGCTCTTTTAGTTGTTTAAGCAACCTGATAAGTCCAAACCTTTAATTCCTGTCGCTTTGTCTAGCCCATCCAAAAATCTAAAACTTTGGAGGCATCTGTTCTGTTTTCCCTTAATGTGACTCGTCAGTACGAGTTCCTTCATCCGTTTCTTTCTAAAGGCGTGGCCTAAGAACCGGATTTGCCTGTTGATAATCGTTTGCATTAGTTCTCAGGGTCTGCCGGTATGGAGTAGAACCTCCCAATCGATAGCATATATTTCTATCATGCCTGTAATATTTTGGAAAGGAACCATATTTCTATGCCATGCGAACAAGCGTTCATTGCTTGGCTGATGGTCCAGCTGTATTAGTAGATACAGAAGAGTGAACCAAATATAACTTTTTGATAATCAATTTTTACTTGGACTATATACCTACACAAATAAACTCCTATATGTTTTTAAGTACTTTGTAAACACGATCATCTGTTAACGCTAATATAAGTGATCGTTTCCTAGGTATTATGAACTGTAGCGTTTTCATGCTGACCTGTTAGATCAATTCTTTGAGGAGATCAAGCGATTAACTGTGTTTGTCTGAAGAAGATTTCTCATGTTTAAAAAGATAACAATTATTTTTGTTATTTTAAAAATATCTTGAGTGTCCAATTAATGTACCATTTAGTATGAAACTTCTAAATGTAAAACGACTTTTTTCTGAGCCTAATGCTGTACACATACATGTGTGGACAAACCTTAAATGCAAAACATTTGCTTGATCTCTGGCTGAGCAATTTAGGCCCACTTGGATTAGCAGTTAGGGATTTCTTACATATTCCTATAGGTGACGATTAAATCCTTTTTCAACTGCAAGTTCTCAGGAATGATATGTTATCTTCTGATTAAGTGTAGATACAAATGTATTTGCTTTTGCTTACGCTAGGTACCATATGTGACTTCTTTTGTTGCAACTATATTGTAGTGATGATAGGCAGTTGAATAGATAGCTATTTATCTTCATAGATGATTTTCAAATTGTCTTTCCTTCCAATAACGAGGTACATGATTATATTTGGACCTATTTTAGTATATTTGGGCGTATTTCGACTTATTTTGACACAACGTTAAAGGGTGATATATAATTATAGAAACCCTTATAGTTTTGGACTCAAATTGCAAATATATACAAACATCCACCTACAAAGTTTAAAACATTTCCGAGGGCAGACAGTATTATCATGATGTTCTAAAATATATGTTAACGCCCGATTTTATAAGATCACAAAAGTAGAGCTGTTTCTAGATTAGCCAAAGTACAGAGGAATAGGGCAGCACTCGATAGGGGGAACCTATCCTTTAAAGCGTCGCAACTGTAAAATGTTGAAACTGATTGGGCAACGTCGTGAAGTATGAAATTACAACAAAATACAAGATAAAACAACATATTTATAGTAATTTTGCATAATTATATTCTATCATAAACATGTTTCTGAAATACAGACGTCTGTATTTGTGAGCTTGAGGGCCGGAGAAAGCATACTGTGAAATGATTTTGGGCTCTATAATTCCCCTCAGATTTCGTGAATGTAAATTGTTTTGACTTTTCCTTAAAGCTGTTCAAGAAAATGTGTGAATTTAACTCTTTGAACTTAATGATAACAACTTTCATAAAACCGAATTATTACGAATAACACCTAAGGTCTACCCCCTAAAATACTTGGACTAAATTTTGTGTAACAGAACATATCATCTGATTGAGGAATAAACAAGCTTGAGGCAAGAAAGTATATTTTTATTATATAATACTTTTAAAATTGATAAATAAAATTTATACTTCGTTTTGGTGTGTTGCCACTGCGTGTGGTAACTGCCTCTTAACATTTCATTTTCATAGCCACCAGAAAATTCAGGAACATGACATTTGGTGAAGGAAGCGCCAAAACGTTCCGTACTCATATTTCACTTGAAAGTTGAAGAAACAATACAAGGAAGAAATAGAAATTGCTAATTATGTAGGCCTACCACCACCCCCACCACCCCCCCCCATCCTGCCTGTGAGTACTCCTTTGAGCTGACACATGTTTACAACCATGGATATTAAAGACAACAATTTGACAAGACTTAAAGAAAGCTGTAAAATGAATTTATCACATTTTTACCCTTGTTCTCGTTTGCAGAATATAAGCGTCTGTCACTGATTGGAGACAGGACGCTATAATAATATTGTCGTCAGACTAATAACTGATAAAGTTAATCAATGCCGAACCTCTAAAAAGCTCTGAAAAGAGATTTACGAACGTCAAACTGTGGAGCGTTTGTGAACTGAGAGGACTGGGTCATAATCATGAAATATTGCCTTGTGAATATTGTATGTGTGTAGCAAATAAATAATTCATAGCGTTAAGAATTTAATCTTGATAGCTTGTCCCAGTGTTCGTGCCGACTTAAGATCTTGAGCCTATTTAGTCGAGAAAGCAACCGAGATAGAAACACAGGCTTTGTCTGAGCAGTAGAGTCAGATAAGAATTATTCAGATTAAACAGATCACTCAGAATAGCCGTAATTGGAATAAATCTATTGATACATGGTGGTAGACGATTGGTGAAACTCGCATTGAATAGTCTTGCCTGTAGCTCGCTCCGTATTTGTCCGAAGCAAAAGTGCCTTATCACAGTTTCAAAGGCTGACAATTTATTCTAGCGTCATTTAATCTTTTTACCGATAACACAGATATCACAATGACAATTATGGCTGAGAAGACGGCAAAGAAGTGGGCTGATATCTTAGTTTCTGTCTAGTTATGTATCGTCTTACATACTTTGAAGAGAGACCACTATTGTCCTGTCACTTCCACAATAAAGGAAGCAAGGTCAATCGTATCAGAGGAGTTAACAGTGGTCGATCACCGATAGTATGTTAATAAACATAACATCAAAAATTTGCATCTTTTGTGTTCACTAACATACCCCTCACCCCTCTGTAGATTTTATTGTTTTATATTTTTGCAATTTATTCCAAAGAGTATCTGATTATCATTTATTTTATTTTCTGTACATTTAAAGATGGAGTTGCAAACTCTGAAATTGGAATCATTAAATCTCAAATTTAATACCAAAAAGCAAGTTTATGACTTGGAAAATCATATAGGAGTTCAGATAGAGGGTTAAAATATGAATTTTCTGAAGTCGATTTCTATAGCTTTGTTGTAACGATTTGATGTGGTGCAGCTTACGCTCGCTATGCTCAAAGAGTATCATAAAACCCAAAGGAGAATTTAACTCAACGATTAAAAGAGGGACAGAACAATTGCTCTAATTTCATGATATGACAAATGTGAAATAAAACATAGGCCAAAGGTACAAGGTTCCTCCAAGACTACAAAAAATATTTCCACTTGGCTAATCATCATGCCTGGGCTCCAAGACAAAGAAAATTTACCGGTAAAGATTTGCGAATAATTAAAAAACTGAGCCATGTACAGTATAGTATAGTCATGTTAAGAACAACAGACATGCATACCAAACATTCCTTACCATCCAATTGTGTTACACAGCGACGCCTGGGGTGTTTTGGCAAGATCAGCATGTATATGTAGGAATACCCAGCGTAGGTCATTCCTTTAGCTTCACCGAAGACAGCTGGACAAAAAAAGTCACACGAAGTACCTCGTTTTCGCTAGATGGATATTGTTGGGAAAAATGTAAAGCATCTGGAAATAAATCTTTCACAGATTCGACATCTTATGGTCAATTTACAGAAAGAGTAGGATTTATTACTTCTGGTGACGCTACGCGTTGCATCAAGATTAATGCAGCATGGTAGACATAAAATCAATAATTCTTTTACAGTGCACGGCTCTTGTTGACTCTATTGTTGTATAGTTGAGCAAAATTAAACAGACCAACTGGATGGCAAATAATCTAGACGGCGTATACAGCGGAATGGTGCAAAACATATCGAAAACAAATGCAGGATGCACAATTCTGCTAATACACAACTGGGAAGAACATCGTTGAATGGAGTCACATGAACAAGGGAAAAGACCTTTCCATTTTTGGCAGCCAGTGGAATAGCATAGACGACTTTAAAGAAGGTCTGTTGCTGCGACATCATTTCCAATACATAGGCCAGCCTGATCATAACTTCAAATGCCCCATTGAAAGTTAAATTTTGTTCTGTGAAAGACCAACATGTCTTGATAACAAATAAAAAATATTCAAATGTATAATCTCGCTCAAGTAATTAATTATCTCATGCACTAAATAATTTGATGCTACAAAATGTGCCTTTTATGACTTAAAAAACATTCTCAATGGCTCATTGGGATACAAAACAAAATGGTTAAAGAGTGTAAAAGGTAGCTCGTGGAGACGAAAGAAATTTTATTTCTTAAAACTGCCTCAATAAAGACAAAATTAAAGAGCAAAAGGCTATAAACCTTCCACGCTTCTTCCAATTTTTCTTACAAGGGGAAAACAACGTGTCTGCTTACGACATACGTCCTCAGAAAAGCAACCTTTCATTAAATGAACTAACTTTCAAAATAGGTTCAAATTTTTTCCTACTCGTTGTACTACACGTACTTGTCTTTACATTAAAGGTAGTGATGTAACTCAAAAAAAACTGTTTGATACATTCTAAAGACAGAGGGCGTCAGCCCCTCAACCTCCTCTTAGAAACAGTGCCTCTAGGAGACCAAGGAAAAAGAGATTTTAGGGGAAGGCTGGTGGATGTATTTATGAATGTGCAAACTTCATCAAAATATTTACATCCTTTATAAGCTCTACATTTTTTGAGGTTTAAGAACATTTCTTAAGTGAATTTTTTACACGGTGTTTATGTAATCCTCAATTCCCGTAAGTGATAATCCTTAAGCAAAACAACAATTATTTTTCTATCAAAAATGATGAATGACTAATCACAGCAGATTTCATATCTAAAAAATTACTCAACTGTTACTACTTATCTAGACCTTGGCCCTTTAACTACCCTTCCCCTCCTGACCCCAATCCTTGGTATTTCAAAATTCCCCAATCTGGACAGAGTTAAAGCTGAAATATTGAACCATTTTTATGTTTTGGTAGGCCACAGTATTTTCAATTACGGACTTTCGAACAGTGTTAAGTACTTGCCAATTTGCGATGTGATGTGATGACACAACATTCCATACAGAAAATAAACAATCTTTCCTTTAAGGCAAAGACGACTTATCAATAATACAGGTTTTTATTCCCAAAGTTTAAGAAATTTACAGGGAGGTGAACTTCCTCGAGAAACAGTTCACAAAAAGACATATTTCTGTACAATCTGCTGGTTGAGAGGCGTTGATAAAATAAAAGTCCCCATCAAAAGCTATCCTACTAGTTCTGTTTTAAAAAGATTACGGGACGAGATGAATAAGAGTTTACAATACTTTAAAATTATGTGTTTAGAGTCTTGAAAGTAGGCTAGAAAGTTAAAGTATATTGTTTGAATACCTGCAGGTGATTTATTAAGGTGACTAAAGCAACCTCTAAAGCAAGAACTTCATAGGAATTTTTACCCAAGAACATTTAACAAAATTTAGTGTTAGTTTTATCGTATTAAAACAAAAGATATGTTCCGAACAGGCACTACAGGAGGGTTTTTAACTCTCATGCTCTCTATTTCCTATAAAACGAGGAACCATTTGGATTGGAGTCAATATTATAATGGGGTATTTGGGAGATCCTTGTGATAATAACTCTGCATTAAAAATCAAGTTGTACTTCTTGCACTAGATTTGGCTGAAATACATTTGCTCTATATTAAATCTGCTTTTGCACAAATATATGTTGATCAATAGGAGGCAAAATTCCTAGAAGAATGTCTTGAAAATTAGAAATGAAAAATTTATTTAGGATGACCAACGTGCTTTCAACAATTTTAATTCTAAAACAAACTTTACAGAAACACATGGCTTCATTTCTGAGTGACTGGCTTTCTTACATGAAAGATAAGTTCAAGATCTGTCAAGTTTGACAAGCAACTCCATTATCAAGTCGAAACGACAGTCCTCGTCGTCAGGAAAATAGGTAACTTTTGTAGAGAGCCTATAGGTGTTAGACACGGTTATGTGCTATCTAGGTTAAGTTAAAGTCATAGCATCTATACTAAGCAATATTTAGGTTCAGAAACAATTTCCTAATAAAATGAATCTGTTGGTAAACAAGGTAATATTTTCAGGTCATTCTTTAATCTATGATAGATGAAACACTATAATTATTTTTCACTATTTTAAATACGAAATGTTAGACCTCTTAGTGACGAGATTAGAATTTTCATAAGACAAATGTGAAAGAAAGTATTTAGAGTACATCATCTGTCTATAAGCAGGGTAAAGCAGCTGGGTTTTTGCTTGCCTAGGGACTATAAATTAGATGAATGAAATGTAAGCAAAGCGTATGCAAAATTCTCTTAATTTTTCTACAGTATGTAATGAACTTATCAATTGAACAGTCATAAAAAAGTTAATTAACTGCTTGACGAAGAGTACATGACACTCTATCATTGATATGATTCAATTTTTAACTTGTTCTTGTTATTAAAACAAATACTATGTTCCACTTCAAAATCCTTACACTAGCTAGATGCCAGTTTTACATTTTTTACTTAACCCTGTCTTACCCGACGTATTCGAGGAACTGTATACCCGGGGGGCAGTATCCGCCCCTTATTTTATCTCCAAAACGGCTTGACAGAACTTCTTCATATTTGGCAGTGATACACTCTAGGTATATACAGATCTGCACATCTAGTTACAACTTTCTGTGTTCAGGCAAACTGGACATATGGCTCCGTACATTGTTCTGCTTTGTGTTTTTTTGACGTTTTTATTGAAATTTTATGAATCACCAAAAATTTTGCATATATTTTCATATTTTATCATGTTGATATAAATTGACAAAGAAAACATAGTAGTCTTATAAAAGGAAGCACGTTTGCTGTCTGCTAAATCCATGATATGTTTAAACGACCGTCTCAAATGACGAGAAAAGAGAAATGTTTCGAAACAGACATTGGAAATTTCCTGATATTTACATGCAGCGCATATTGATCTAAAATAACCTTCTATCTCACAGTTTGTCATGAAGAACTGGCAATGGAGCAACTTTGACATTAAAAGGACTGTTGGATACATGTTTCTAAGCAGGTATGTTTTTCGTTTAGGATTTTAAGTATTACAGCTCAGAAAATATTCATACCTTGTGCAAATAATTTATATCTTGGCTCAATTACCATCATCTTAATTGATACATTTACTTCCAATTCCTCTGGAATATTTGCATCAAATACCATATGAGATTTGATGTAGGACCTAAATGCCGTGAGCTAGCAACTAAAAACATATACTTCCTTTTATCTAGTCAAGAATCCATCTCCTTCCTACATGTGATGCAAGTCATTATATAAAATACAGGCATATTGGATTGATAAGATTTTTCATACATTTAGCAAATTATAGAAGCTGAGCAGGAAAATTTTACAGTTTCATTAATATTATTGCCCAGGAAATGATTTTTAAATCAAAACAGCTCTTCAGTGTTGATATCAAGACCTGGTAAGATAAGAAGAAACATTCTGCTCCTATTGAAAATTATCCTGCCTTACTGTCAATACCAGAAGTAGTTGTAGTAATAGCAGCCTAACATGACATCAAAGCTCCTGTTGTGTTAGTGATAAAACGATTTACTACTACTGCAAAAACTCCTGTTATTAATCCTCTTACTACTACTACTACAATTACTGCTAATCAATTTGAATTCAAGTACTACAACAACATCCCTGTTAACTTATCTACCTCTATTCTCATTTCTGCTGCTGTTATTAGTATCGAAACTATTGCTAATTGTTTAAATTATATGCCTTTATTGTAATTCAAATTTAATAAGAACATTTCTATTGTGTAACTAAGTAAATAATTTGCTAATACTCTCAGTACTCCTGCCATTGCTACCCGAAATACTATTGCAACAGCTGCTATTATACCCAATGCCTTTATTTTCAAAGATATTACAAGAACTTTGCTGGTGTTATTAGTAAAAATTATACTAATATTCTTTTATAGATATGAGACTATTTCTATCCATAGGTAAATTTACAATACACGTCAAAACGAGTTAAATTTTGAACTTTACAAAAAGACACGAGGCAAAATATTCGCTAGATAAACTTTTGAAACCGGCTATTTGCAGCTACTGTACAAGGAGATTGCATCTGGTAACTTTTATTTACTTTGTTTAAACGTAGTATGTAATGCACATGCTGCAAAGTATGGTTTCCTATTCAAGAACCTATTTTCTGATATGATCAAGTTTATCATAATAGATGCAAAGCGGTTACTCCCTGGTGCAAAGCCACCAAATTTATTCATATTCAAATTTACGAACTTCATAGACAGTGTCTTAGTGGAAACATTTTATAAAATAAAATATATTAGCTGATGTCCACTCATAGTTTAAACAAAAATTTAAAATTTGTCTCAAGTTCGACTATTATTTCAAGCATATATCTATAGAGACTAAAATCAATTTGAGCAGTATCCATTGTCACTTTATAGCTGATGCAAAGATGTTAATGTAAACAGAGTAATATTTTTTCAAAGTCACAAGTTGTTCAGCGATTTTGGGACGACACTCCCAAAATCTGTGACTGGGATTCGTACAATACAGAATTTTCTTTGTTCGATATCCTTTTCTTTTCGAGGCCGTTTATAATTTATTTCAAAAAAATGACTTACTCTCCTCGGAAATTACTCCGATAGTTCTCGTTGACAAATATATACAATGAAAGCATATGCTGGACTCCAAGTCAGAATATTTTACTTATTTTCTTACATGTATACTGATGAATTGATTTCAAAGCCTACAAGCAGTTCATGCAGGTAGAATAATAAATTATAGAAAACTTACATTCCATTATTGCGGGAGATGACGAAGTTTAAAGTTATTCCAATTGTTCAACTTGCACTAAGAGAGATATCACTAATATTTGAGAAAGTCAAACCTTATAATTTATCTTTTATCCGTCGACATTTACAAGACGTTTCGTTGTCTGATGAACGCCATAGGACAGGACTTGAAAGGTAACTCACCCCTCTTTCTACTACTGTTTATTAGTACCTGCATCTATACAGATTTGCATGCATGCAAACATCCACTCCCTATTATGTTATCATAGATGCAGAGTATTATCCAGATTATTTATATATCAGTTAGTTGAGATGTTTGATAGTGAACTGCTAAGGCCACTTTTGAGGGGTCGCCACACTTTCCACGTAGAAGACACTAACTCCTTAGGTTACTAAAGTAACGAGCTTCTTGGTTCAAACTCCATTATTTTACAGTGTCCTCGCATTTTTTGCAGGCTATAAGACCTTTGTGAGATGTTAGCACAATTATAAATATAATAAAAATTTAAAATAATTTTCTAGTAGGTTTCTGCAACAACTACTGTACTGTAAATACCAACGACTATTCCCTGGTTTTTGAAATGTAAGATTAAATGGCTATAGTCTTTGCATTTAATTGTGGTGGTACAATTTCTGAACATTTGTTCACATTTTATTGTACCATACTTGTCTTTCAGTACGCAAAGCTTAGTTAGTAGTACAATACTCCACGATAGCTCAGGTTTACATGAAAATTATGACATTGTTATTTTCCTGCTGACTACGATGCTAGACAGCTAGAAACCAATATAGCATCGATCCAGGCATGTTTTAGACTGTCATAGTTAAATCTATAATCGATTTAAGGAAAACTACAATTATGAAAAAGGCCATTAATGTTATTTCTGATTCTCAACATTATCTATAGTCGTTAAATTTTTATCTGTAAGTTATTATCTTACATCTGAAGGGGAAAACTGCCGTAAAATATACCCACCTTTAGTTTTGCGCCACAATGTTGAAGAGGAAGCTACTGTATTTCATTGATAAATATGGATTCCCAATAGAATGATTGCTATAAAAGCAATATTATTATCATCAAAACCGTATTTCTTTTTCAGTGACTCTTTCTCATCCCCCTTCCTGTACAAAATGATTGCCATCTTGTGGATTGCTGTTTCTCAATGTACCAATGCAATAAGTTAAATGTCGGTATAACTCTATTCCTCGTAGCTGAAAGTATTTACTGCAAATAAACACCCAATTTTAAACATGGCCTAAAGTAAGCTCAGTCCCGTATTATCGCTAAATTTTAGGCCATCAATAAAAAACACATGTAAGTCAAGTCCTTGCTAAATATCACTCACCAATCTGCCAGCAAAAATTTAACCTTGTATGCAGTGGCGGCTCGTGCCTGAAAATTATTGGTGTTCACTTCAATTTCACCGAACGGAAATGGTATATACATTGGGAGCTTTATAAATTTGCAATGCTAGAAAGTGTAAGTAGGCCCGTGACTGCGGGAGTGAGGGCACTGGGGCATTCCCCTAAGTTGTCAGATTTGTAAGGGCATTGCCCCCCTCGAGGAAAAATTCGAGGGAGTATTTGTGTCAAAGTTAGTGTCCAATTGTTACTTGACTTCTGGTAACTAATTTTTTTATTGACTCGGTATTCGATTACGTATGTACTTGTCTATTAGTTCCCTATTGCGTAATAGAATTTATTTCAATTTACAGGAACTGTGCTTTCTCCATAACCCCCTCCCCTGCAATATGCTGCCAGCTGCTGGCCTGGTTGTAAGGAGGGTTTTCCATTGCCGCTAATGAAACTTGTTAGCATGGGGGAGTGGAACTCGTCATAACTATAATTTAAAACTTTTTCCTAGCAATAGCATGCATCATATGACAACGATGTTTTCCCTTCAACACAAACTAACTTACTTGGTAGGTATATTATAAGTGTCTTAGCAAGCTGAATGGATGTTCGCGTAACTAATTCACGTTGATAAAGTATTCATGTATTATTCATGTTGATATTGAAGGAGTTGATGTCTTTACGTGTCTTCTCATTCAGAAAAGTTAAGTTGGGGACAATGTGATACTGGCATTACTGATATCTTACCTTTGTTTCATGATTTGTAAGGAGCTGGCCTATCCATTGCGGTAGTTTCGTTGATTCCCTCCCTGTACCTTAGCTGGGTTCCAAACTGATTTGGAAAACCTTGCCTTCGGTCAGTCGCCTTATGAGCTTTAAATCCGTTCCCAGTCAATATTTACAAGAGTTTCTACTACAAAAGGTTGTGCCAGAACACCCTGGGTACTACAAAAGGCGGAACGGAATGAATGCTGTGTTTAAAGTAGGGATTCGGAGGAGAAAAAACAGGATTATGCGATTAACAAGAAGATTTGGATAATGCGGAAAACCGATAGGGCCAGACACAAAAAAAAGGTTAGAATTTTTGTGTGTTCCAGGCACGACCTTTACAAATGGACAAACCGCCACTACTTGTATGTTATATATTTCTTTAAATACGAGAAGGGGTCATCGCCCAAAGAGACTCTTTGACAAAATTCAACTAACTATAACCTGATGCAACTTTTTGGTTTGAATTTCATAGGAAATCTCTTTTATTGATATTTATTAAAGAGCATATTAATGACTTAGAGAAATATACAACACTCTTTCATCCTAATTCAGTTGCAAGGCTGTTCATTACAACGATTTCTACTCGATTTCTTCTATGTCAAGACTCAATCACATTTTCTTAACGAGCTCAGATCAATCTACTGAAGAATATGAGTGGAGATGCACTTCGTACTCGTGGGTCCGGCTCCAACCACTACAACTGGGTCCCCTATATTGGTCTAATTTCTCCTCTCCTGATTTCCTTCTACTTGGAAAACTGTCTCCTCTCTTCTACGATCTTAAATCATATCTTTTTGCTACGGAAGTCCTTAAGCACTCCTGTCACCACAGCAGCTTCACAGGACTATAACGTGGGCGTATGTCTTCTCTCAGTACCTGTCTCCTCATCCACCATTACATTTTTGGGTTCATCTACCTTTACTATTAGCCCTCTTCTCCACTCATCACGTGTAGCATTCATCGTTATTCTCAGACAGCACTTCACTTACTAGTAGACTTAAAATACGATCAGAATTGCAATGCCTCCTGGTGGCTTGATATTACGAGTCATACTTGAAAGTATCCAGCTCCACCATACATCGTTTAATATTTGAAGGAGGCCTTTCGGGTAGTGGCTTGTCAGGACCAAGAAGTTCAAAGATGCGATTTTTGGCTTTGCCTATGGTAGTACGGCAATGTTACATGTACTGTCGAGACTTTCCGAATTTAAAGGCTCTCCTTCTCAAGTTGTGCGTAGTTTTAGCAAGCTTCATTTATAATCCTTGAGGAAAACACAGCTTGTCTGCCATGCCCATTAATCTGGTGAGATAATGCCATTCCAAACCCGTAGGAAGATGCACCACGCTGAAGATAGCGTGACTACGTTAGGTCATAATACACCGTAACACTGCATGTAAGAATTAAACGCTTGTTGGCACCACACGAGCCTTTTTGACGCTTGTTCCATCTCTACAGCTCTTGTTGGCTTATCCACTTTAAAAGACGGTACACTATAGTTGCTAATATCTGACTTCCTTCACTATTTCATCAGAAGACTGATTTGTATTTAGTTGATTATAATTTTGAGTGGACCATTTACAGAAATTAAAGAACAGTTTCTTTGTGTGGCTGTTCTGTTGCACTAAGATCTTTACGACCATAAGTATGAGTAAGGCAATAGCTTCTTGTTACAGGTCCACCTGTCCAGGCGATGAGTGCCAAAAAGCTTTCTTGAAGCCAACAAAGGAGACGAACCTTTGTCAATCTCCAACCCCGCATTGGTTCCATTGAGTTTCCAGTGAAATTTCAACTTGAGTTTCATTTTGCATCATCTTAGTCCAGTAGAGACGTTCAGGACCTTCTTCTTCTTTTTTGGAAGCGTTGAAGTTATTTTCACGAAAGCAAAAGTCTCTTATGTGGTGGTCAGTCCCCGTAAAGCTTTGGCATGGCATTGCAGTAGCCGACATTTTGCACGTCAACGTGTCAAACGTCATTGCAAAAGACAGCTTGCCAATCTCTTTTACTTCTTCAAGTGATTCAGCGATCGCCACTAGCAGATAGCTGGTGTGTTAGTCGCTTTTGTCTAATAAGCTTTAAATCTCACTTGCTCCTCTCTAACAATAAAGAGTATCTGAGCTCGCACACATAAAGCACTGTAATTTGAAAAGTTAAAAACCAAATGAAACTTATTATGTAACAAAAATGGTGTAATTTGTTCAATCGTTTGTAGGCAATACTTTTACAAGACAAGAAAGGTAGAAGTTACCGAAACCTCGTCGGTCGCCTCAGGGCATTTTAGGTATTTTAGGATCGAACCCAGGATCTGCAGCACAGAAAACGAAGACTTTACCATAAAGTCGATAATCCAGGCGGTCAATCCCGAATTCTCACCACCACCAGCAACCTTATATTTTGATTCGCTGTTATCTTCATCAGTGCCATTTCATTAATATATTTACATCAATCAGGAGTAGTCAGATTTGCATTCCAATAAAAGAAGGATAATGTAGACTGATCCATTCTGATGTCTCTTCTTAATTAATACACAAACGTGCATCAATGCATTTTATGGGCAAAATTTTTCTCCTCTTTTGTCGTTAATGAAGCTATGCAAGTGTCTTTATCATCCACAAAAATACTAACAATGCCCAGGTATTTATATCTATTCAGATTCTCACAAAACATTTAGTAACTCTAACGCTCATAAAGTGCTACATAAATGTTTCCATATTAAAGTTGAAACAAATATTCGGAACGACTGTCGGATGCTCTGATGTACTACGGAAAGTAAACAATCAAATTATTCTCTGTTGTATGTTTTAAGGCATTTTTGATAAAATCTGAGGGGCAAAGCTAGACATCTCACTAATGTACCTAGCGGGTCTTTTGTGACTTGATAAGGGGTGTACAACATTTAATACCATCTCTGTAATTTTACAAACCTTAGAAAAGAAATATAAAAGCAAACATAGGTATGTTGTCAAAATCTGTGGAGCCAAACAATTTCTGCAACTTTACCTTTTAGAAAAAAATTGGCCTATGATGTAAAAGTCCCAAAGACGTAGCTAGTGCTTAAACCCTTTGCTGTGTTACTATCAAGGTCTTAAAACGGAATTGTATTAAATTTCTACGTGCAATTGAATCCTACTGTCGGTTTGCTTAGTCCTTAGCAATCTAGATAGCACATGTTTCAAGCTATTCTGAAATGATCTTTCCGCTTGAAATCTAAGCCCAGCCACTTTCATATGGGCATCAGGAAGGTGTCACGAGGAAAAGTGTTTCTGGTACTTAAACTATAGTTCTCGCTCATAGATGTAACAGAAGATATGAGCATACAGATTTATACTTTACCTTCGAAAGAGCTTTTCTAAAAGTGAAATAAGTACAGTAACAAATAAAACAAAAATGGAGACGTGCACTTACTGACACCTTTAAATGAGATGTTACAAGACAGTGTACATCAGGCAATGCAGTTCCTAAAAGGTTATTATTCTACCAGTATGTTTGTTTGTATGAATGTATGAACATATGTACAAATGTATATATATACGTATATGTGGAGCGTGTGGACGTGTGGTCTAAAAGCTTACTTTGAAAGCCGCTGACCCGAGTTCGATTCCAGTGCTGGGAAGCTTTGACAACTTCTCTTTACTATAGTCACGGGGCCCACCCAGTTCATGTAAGGGAAATTGGAGAGACGGAACTCAAGAAGCCCGTCTGATGGATTGTACCTGTGTTTGGATAGCCCAGCCTTGTCACATATGTGTCACGCTGAACATGCTTGTAGAACACGTCAAGGGTAGAAGTGACTGTGGTCTACTCAGCCACTTTCACTCTAATTCACAGAGTATGCTGCTCAGCTGATAGAACAGTTGAGCTCTTATACGTCAGTATCGACGGCGGAATCCTTCATATATGTATATATATGTATGTGAATTTTGTGTGTGGATTTTTTGGTTTGCAAGCATAATAAAAAGCAATAACAAAAACCATATATACAAACTTAAAATCAAGCCCAAGAAAACCATCAGTAGAAATAAAATTTAGAGTAGCAATAGTACCTTAATAAAAGCTAGATAAAATTTTGATAAATAAACATAGTATTTACTATTTACACGGAATCACTCATTATACAAATCCCTACATCTTCAGATGGTAGGGATAGCATTAATAGGTTCAAATTGAACTTTTTTTCATCATGGTTCTTAAGTGTTCACTATCTATTAAACTATACTAAAATATCCAATGAAATAGAACATTAAAAAGGAAATTTTCTGAATGTTACTGCTCAGTTCTGTAATTTAGAGACAATTGAAAATAGTCTGTATCCATGTATGTTCGTGTGTGGCGTTAAGATTCTAATTTACGTTTTAGAGCACCTGGTTTCGATAATGTGTCTTTTACCATAATAATTGCCGGCACTGCACCAATCTACTCAGTAAACTGAGAGCAGACCTCAAAGATGCAGGATTAGGAATGTTAAAAAGTAGCAAGAAACTCCAAGAGCTAAGGATGCTCGCGAGGAACAAGACACAGTGGATCCAGCTGAAGAAAGACTGATTGCAACTGTAGGATGTTTATACTATTACAGCAGCAGAACCCAGTATATCATCATCATCAACAATTGCCCTGAGAACAATTGAACCAGTCTTTGGTTTTTAAAAAATCATATAAAGAGGCTCTTACGAAGTGATATTGTTAAGTCAGACCAATCTCAAAGGATGATATCACACACTAATCCGTTATACATCAATAACGAAATATAACATGAGATATTATGACATTCTGCCAAGTTTAATCGTACTTTGTGTCCCTGGATTTTTTCGAAAGTAGGCAGGCAGATCCTGAATTAGAATCATGATTAAGCTGCAATTAAAGTGGCGACAACAAAGTGGCGACAACAAAATGGCGACAACAAAGTGGTGACAACAAAGTGGCGACAAGACAGGGTGGCGACAACAAAGTGTCAATACAACCGATTCATGGGCTTCTAACCTTTGCTTGTGGATACATTTCTCTAAACATATTGATTGGTTACAGTAGTAGTATGATGTAACAATGATGATGCTAATGATAGATATAACATTCCCTCATTTATATAGATCTGTCTCCGTTTAGCTCGATAGAGCTTATATATACAATATTTACTAGTATGTTAATGTTAAGAAAGAAATCCGCCAAAAAATTTTAATTGAAATCTAGATCTATGTACAACGATCAAAAAATAATAAGGGTTATAAAGAAATACGATAATCTACCATCTTGAACATAGTGCTAAACCTAACGGTTACATAAAACAACAATATAAAGTTTTGCAATATCGTACGTTCTCACAATGCAATTATTGGTCTTTGCTATATAGTGTTTAGAATTCATTCAAATAATTATTTTAAAGCAATTACAGATAAATATGCAAACTTTACCTATCATACGGACGAATGGAGTCAGGGAGTAAGCTCCATATCCTAGGTACTGCTTTCAAAAATGTTAACGATTTTTAATAAGATATCACATTCAGTTCCTTGACGATGAGTGTAGATTTTGTTTCGATACTTTGATTCTTTTACATGTCTCTAAAGCAGCTAAGTGCAAACAATTAAGGGACTTTTTACATTATCAAGAGTACGTGAAATACAATCCCTTGATTCACAGGTAGGCAAAATGATTGTGTTTTTTATTAAGCAAATAATTTTTACAATACGAAAATACTATCCACGTGAATTTTTGACACTTTGCATTTGTGTTACTCAAAATATCCACATTCCATGTTCACACACTTTTATGTAAAAATGAAGTGTTTGATAGGCATTTAACAATAATAAATGCTGATGCATCAAAGACTAACTGAAATTTTCTACAGAGAGGTGAAAATTAAATGTTTGATATAACACAAGCCTTTTAATGATTATATGAATATCTGTTCTCGTCTACTAAACAGCGAACCGTGTCTCCCCTCTTGATCAATGCACTACAGAAGAACTTAACCACCTGGCTACTAAGTGCATAAAATCTACATATAGGTAGCAAAAACATAACAATATCTTTTGCCCTTCTCATTTCTTTTGTTCCGACCACCCTACTGCGTATTCGTTAGTTTAGAAGCCTTGCATGAGTCATACGCGTTAGAGCTAGTGTAAATTTAAATCCATTAGTATCAAGAGTATTGTAGAAATGCCAACAAAACGGCATCAAGTATACAATTATGGCCATATTTTCATCGTATGCCTGAAATACAATATTTATCATAAGTTTGAATAGGTGCTAGAGGAATAGAAAACTATTTAACGAACGTGAGAAGAAAGCGTATCGACGCATTTGCAGCGTACGCTCTACGAACGGAGCTAGGTGAGCCTCGTTAATAGCATTATCTATTTCTCTAGTCGTTACAATACTCCAATACTCCACCGGAGGACCGCTATATCCACCTCAATGCAATTTTTGGAAGCAAGCCTCTCTGTGTCATGGAACTTGAACATGGAAGGACTGCCATCTAGCACATCATGCTATCCACATCCAATTGGAAGTTTCAAAGTGTTTTTTAGAAGAGAGGATTTGAAATGATTTAATGGTTTATGGTACTTGGTTGGTTTTCTTTACAGTGCAAGATATGTATTGACTAGACTGCAGCCTTTGGTATTAGAAAAGGATAAACAGACTTAAAACTTAAAAAAATATTATATATATAACTTCATTAGGATCGGAGAAATCCAGAATAAATAAGGACCTAACGTTCAAGATTATAGAATGCTCATTCATTACACCGTTTACTAAAAAATGTAAGCACTTCAGCATACAAAGACGATCTTAAAACTTGCAGGTTTGAGGGGAGACCTTTTAAATATTTCCTTTGATACACCTTGCCAGACTGGTAATAATTTTACTCACCCTTGGGAAACGTTGAGTTTAGGCAAGTGCTTCTGTTCTTGCATTGTCCAAGTCCATTGCCTAACTATACCTTTAAATGATCATGGTGGATCAAGAGATATCCCTTTTTATAGATTTTAATTGTCCGATGACCTTTTATTGTCATTGACTACAAACGATAAATTGAAATTGATTTCATTCTTAAATAGAGAAGGGGAAAAAAGATAAGTACTCCTGTTCTTTTCTCTATTAGGCAAGACTGGAAATCCTGCAAAGCCTGGAAAGAAGTATATCTAATTCCATTTTTCGTTTGTTAAGTCACTTCCATTCTGAAAATATAACCTGTAATTGTGGAACGCCCCCTATTCCTAGCGTGCAGATCAACTACTCAAGTAGCAAAACTAGTTCAAATGTCAACTCAGACTTATGACTGATAGCAAAAGAAAAACAATTTCGATGACCGCAGCTTGCCGTTAAAACGTTACTACAAATCTTAAGCTTGATGTTGCAAAATAATGGCTAGAGTGTATTGTATTATGTAAATATTCATTACTTGAGTAGGCTGTATTCAGAAAAGTTACATCGTTTGAAACAAAATGGACTAACCAGTTGTCTCTTATTGAGGTTACGCTTAATCTAGTAATTGAGAGAATGAAGTTTTCTTACATTTTTGTCATGTAATAAGTGGGATGGAGTTGCTTTTTTGTTTTGTAAGCATCTTTATCGAAGAAAAATAGAAATAGCAAGTTAAAATATGTGATGGTAATTATGAGGTGAATAGTTAGGGTTAGAGATCCCAATCTAGTCACCTGGCCACCTTTCCGTTAATTGCTAATAAAAATCTTACATTCGTTTTACTAGTCACTCTGATTAGACCGATCTAAACCGATCCAATTTTGAACTTTCTAATACCCATCGGAACAAAAAACCACTTCTTTGAGTTTTAACGAACTATTATTTTTCAGATTATTAAGCAAAAAGCATAGTTTATAGAAAAGGTTGATCAGATACATAATTTAACATAACTAGTGTTTTTAATTTGCCATTGTTCGTCGTGATTTCCATGGCTGCCTTAGCCTTTTTTATCTGTAGGTTACCTTTGCCTACTAGGTTTAGCCCCTTCTATAACACTAGTCAATAAATTAATAGCTAAATTTTTATGGTTCTTGTTGATTACTATTAGAATATTTAAAATTCCTGCCATGCACATTGTTCATTAATATTTAAAACTTCACTGTTTCCCCAACTTGATCCAGCCATTTTGTATGCGGTTTCTTCAAAATGCTAACCAAAGAGGTGTAGTAGCAGCTCTACGGCATACCTTGCAAAACTACAATAATTTTGATCGTGGGTACTGCCCTGTTTTTGAGATTTATGCCTAGCTGAATCTTTCTTGATTACATACATAGTTCTTTCAAGTTTGTAATTTATTACAGATCTGATATTGAAAGATTAGGTTTCTAAAGATCAGTAAGATGTTTCACCATCTGGAATTTTGTAAGGGAATTGACATTTCATTATATCTGTCATGCTTTCCTGCGATTTTAACTGTAACTGCGACACTTTTTGATACATTTTCTTCTCTAGTTGAAAACAATGAATGTGACTCGAAAAGGTCTTCCATTGAGCTTTGGTATGTCCAGATATATTTTAATATCTATGTTTACGCCTTTTACCTTTTAAAAGTTATTTAAAAAGATATCGCAGACATTTATCGCAGGCAAGCTATTTACATATTCGTGGAGTCTATCTAAATATTTGTAATCCTACAGAATTTTGGCACCTTCACATAGGTTCTGGAATCTTCCAATAGGATGCATCAATTTCGGGAGTTTGAACATTAAAATACTAACCATATAATCCACTTTTGTACTTGTTATCTCGCTGCAAATGAAAATATTCTTACAAGTCAATACAGTAACGTACTTCAGATCTCTCTTTGATAATGGTCTTCTTGGGGCCATGCTTCATGTTTCATGAAATTTTTGTAATGCACAATATTTGCTATTATGTAATCTACGCCATGATTTACAGATGTAAATGCATTTTTTTGCGGGGGGACAATCAATGTATTTTGAGTGAATTCAGCAAACTATTGTGTTGTATCCCAATGACAATGTCAGTTTTAGACTATCATGTCAAGTATATCGATCCACAGAAACAACTTAGTAATGAAAGTAACCTAGAATTTCAAAAATACTAAAGGGCCTCTTTTATTTAGGTATATAAATGTTTATTTTGTTGCAGATACGATAGAAGTTGAGATATGAAACGGATATGAGAAGAGTGTACTGAGTCATTGCAGGCAAATATGTAAATCTCTTAAAATTAACAACCTGAGAAGTTGTCCTCCACGTTTCAACCTTAGAAATAAAGTTTCAACTGCCGAGTAACTATTGAGGCTTGAGACCTTGCGTCGAGATTAAATGCCTTTTGTAGAGTCTGTTAAGATAATCAATAGAACGTTAGAGATACAATATGAGGGTGTTGTTTTTTTTAAATGCACTATGGAGGACGGTGTATTGTAATCATGCTATTGAACAAAATCACTTTACAGACTATTTATTAAGTCTTAATAAGTCTATTACACCAGCGTTTGTGTGTTTAGAACCTGTCTAAATTAAGATACTAACGACAGATTTTTGCCTTCAGAAGGACTTTGTTATTAATGTAAACTTAGTTTACTCTCTTTCTAGGGAGTCCTAGGGAGTCCTAAGGAGTCCTAGGGAGTTTGTATTCAACGTACAACCACGTGTTGATTTTATTAATGGATTGAAACATTAGCTCGTGGATTGAGAGAATATGTTCTTTTGGTGTTTGACATGTTACATTATCTGTAAATGTAATTGGAACTAAGCAATTATATATCTGATAATGCTTCGGTCATGGTGGTCCGCACCGTTAAGCTCTCGGAATTTTTTGCTGGGCTTTTCATAACCTTAAATCCGTTGGGTGATTGGAAAGAAAACCTTTTTTGAATATACATTTCTTTTAGATTGAATTACGTCCGTAAAATTGTGAAGGTTTTTTTATTACTTACAATAAAAGATGGTAAGATTTCTGTACAGAAAAAGATGCCACCGCCTTTTGTCATCTACCCCCAAGATTTGCAGTAACAAGAAATCGTCGAGGGTTTTCCAGTTCTGTTACAGTTTTTTCAGAAATATTCCAAAAGTACCATAATCTGTTGACAATTGTGTAATACAATTCAATGTTCAATATTTCTGCAATTAATAAACTGTTAGGGAATTAAACACTGTTTTTGATGTTTCACGCGATCGAATGAAAGAGAGAGATTTGAAGTAAAAAATGTCAGATTCTTTAGACAAGTAGACGAATCTGTAAAAGTAATAGTTAAACTCCAAAAGTCTCTGTAGATTCACACGTTATTCAGAGCTTCTTCGGCCTCGGTAATCACAATATGTGGTTTCCATATAAGGGCTGTCAATGACTAGTTAAGTCATTTTATCTTAATACTTATCTCGTACCCCAATTAACCAATAAATTCCAAGATCGCATAACAAGCCAGTCATATGCTGTGACATTTTGTAAGAGTTTTCACTGATCCTTTAAAAAAAACCTGAGATCAAATTAAAGAAAATTTGTGACATGTATTTGACCCCACATAGCCACTGCGTGTGCTTTACCGACTGAGATAGGTCAACTCTGACGATAGCGTACCTCTAATAGCCTCATTAGCTGCCAATCCTTTATAAAAAGGAAAAGATATTTGGCTATCTTAGAAATCAGTTATGTCATGTGAATTATAAATGCGTGGACAAATGTACAAAGTTACAGAGGTTAGTGAATATGACGCAATAGGAAATTGCATGTCCTGAGACACGCGATAATGAGGGGAAGGTGACCATTTCCTGTGTTACCTCACCCACGTTACCTATGAATTATAAAATTTAGCTGTAAGTTACTTTAGAGAGCAGCCTTTTAATGCAACGTGAATTACATGTGCGTTGGTGGTAATTTTAGATCCGGTTGGTGACAGACTACGAAATATCCAGAAGTTGTAATTTTAAATTCTTCTTTTTGCCATAATACGCTATAGTCATCTATTCATTGTTAGGAAAAGCTTTGAAATGGATTGCCATATGTATATAAGGCGAGTCTTAGAACAGATCAATCAAATACCATTTCTTGCTGTTTACACGACTTTGAAAACACTATTTAAAAGCACTCAAAGACTTTGCAATTAGACGATGGTGATTCTTCAATGTTGGTGAAAGCATTGTTTCACGTTCTAACAGTTTCCTTTTACTCCTTTATTCCAAACCTAGCATTAAAAAATCGTTAATTCAAGAGGGGGAGAAACTAAAAACTAGCTGCTATCTGCTAACTATCTGCTCCAGATGGGTTAAATGAGAACATTGTTTGGCAACGACGATTCAAACATTATCTGCTATCCAGGAGTTTTAATAATAACGTTTTCTCTTTTTATCGGTAAATTGGACAGACAATAGTATGACGTCATGATGTTTTGAAAGCCTCGCTTTAATCATGTACATTTACATTTTATCCTGGATGGGATGAGCTTTTGGCGCAATAATCTTCACTACAGCAGTCAATAATTGACAACTGGCCGAATGATTTATCTTCAACAATCTTGGAAAATAGTGTCGTCATAAAAAGATCAAGGACAATTATAAAACGTTCACAAAGTTATTCATAAATAATATTGAGAAAAAGTCATCATGTTATTATTTAGAATATTTTATCAACCATTTTAAATATAAAATTGTTTATACCTTAAAGACTGTTTGAACCCCTTGATGCTCAGTATGGTTTAAGGTAAATATGGTATGGTAAAGGAATAATAGCTTTAGTTTGTCAAAGAGGCATACTCTCCTAAGCAATGTGACTGCACCAAATGCTCCAATTGCCTTTCATGCAATAACACTGTTGAAATGTATCTGAATGATTGCTTTCTTGTCATGATGCGACAAATTTTTCGTTTCATTCGGCTCCTCTGCACTTATTTCAGAACCAAGTACCATCAATGCGTGGAAAATCTGTTCTGATTCTTATGCTTTGATTCACATATTTCTACCAATGCTTATTGTTAAAAATTATGCTACCGATGGTGAGAATCAAATTCTGGTGACTTCTTCAAGATACAAATGCGTATAAAATTTCGGCCCTGATATGACAAATATACCTTCAAAAGTTACAAATTCAAAAGCATTTAAAATTTTACATAAGCTAACAAAATAATTTTCCGTTTCCTGCGATTTTTTGTTTTAGAAACAAGAACTAACAACTTCACAGTTACATAAGACAATCATATCTACTTACAATTAAATCATAATTTTCTGCAGTACTTTACATTTTTAACACATACATTGTCATTTGTAAATTACCTTACTCATGTAGATCATCCTAACCATATCGCCAATATCTTCCGTGAACAATTTCGAATTATGTCTTAATACTAAAATTTCGTTAATTGAAAAGTTTCAAGAAGGTCATACTTTTGTGTTAATATACAAATTCAAGCCAGTAAATAGTAGCACTGTGCCAGTCTTCTTAGTAACAAGAGGGTGGACCTATATGAAGCAGGGCCAGTGATGTTGAGATGAGTAAAGCTTCTCAGGTAGCTGATAATGTCTACTTCAAGGAGGATATTGTAATCTCGACTGAGGAGGAACGGTTACTATTTTGGGATGTTACTACTTCTAAAGCAGCTATAGAATGTAGGGGAGGGGTACAGGCCACTTGAACAGTGCCACACGGTTATATTTTCCTGAGAACTAAATTTCAAAGCTCCTTGTCAATGTAAATCATGATATTCATTAGTACTATCCAACAATTAAACTTGTTATGAAAAGCAGCTGAGTTTGTGTTACAGGCATATTGTAGATACATATCATTCCTTATAGCAAAATACATGATCATTAAGTCAGGGTATTTTTTATACAAGTGTTGTCATAACAATAGCACCTTTTTGCTTATTATGATGCTAAAGGAGGGTATCTAGAGACAAAATCAGATTTTTTAAGGATGCTTTCTCTGACCAGCGAGTAAGCAGGCACAGACCCAGGTTACCATATCTGCATAAAAACTATAATAAGTTATGTGTGTTTCTTTTATCCGATGAAGCTTTACTCGTCACTTTTTGTGTGCTTGATGTTGTTGTTACAGCAATATTGGCTTAACACTACGGACTATGTTCATAATAGCATTGAGAGCATAGTCACTAAAGCAGAGGCATTGGCGATCACATAACATCCATCAATTATAAAGAACATATTCAATATACCCAACTGTGTCTAACCGGAAATCTAAGCCTCTATGCAACAGTTTACTAGCATCTGCTAGTTGCAGATCTGTTGCATGCCCACTGCTCTTAGCACAACCACTCTTTGTGTCTCTTAAGTGGAATTAGCCCTCTACCTGATAATACACTATCCACAGCAACAACATATGCCCCTCCCATGATGAGTTTTCAGTAAAGAAATGTTTTAATTGACCAGTTCCTCCTTAATTTAACAATTTAATTAAGGAAACTGTGCTTATGATTGCTGGTGCGAATTCAGATCAAAGGTAGCTAAATTCAAATACTTGAAAATCCAAATAGTCAAATTAAAATAAAAATTTCAAAGTTAAGTATCTTCTATTATGAATCACTTGTTGACGATGAACTTTAACATTAAAATGCTCAGGTTTCTCTCAAAAAAGGCTACCTGCTTCTTAAAAGATAAAAAGCAAAAATTTAAAAGTACATTAGGTATACTCAATCTAAACTTTACTAAGGCAAAATTGCTCATCTTTCCAGTAGCAAAACTTCTTGTGCCTCAAAAATGTCTCTCTTAGGTAAAAGTAACCAAAATTGGACAAATTTTGCTTTGTTTTAAAATTCTAACAAAGAAGGTCATATCATAGAGACGTGATTTAGAACTGTGACCTCCCTTTAGTCTATGCTAGTAAGACAACACTTTCAACCTAGCACAAAGCCTTAACAGATTTGCAGAATTGCTGTATACTCATTTTCTTGCTATTGCGAGGCAGACTCTATTGGTTGCATAACTATGATGCAAGATGACAGAACCAAGTAGCATTTTTCTGCATTCAACAGGCATCAACTATAACAAAGGACAAAAATCTCAGTTTGCCCATACGCCATACAACAGTGCTACGCCATGTGATTCTGCGTCTGTATAGCAATAATGCACAATAATTCAAATGGAAACTATACTTTGGACAACGTTTTGCCTATTTCTGCTATCCTCACTTCTATTGGCAATATTACTATGTAAAGATAAGCACTTGCAGTATGATATGTAGATTGCACCACGCACTGCAACAGGGTACATTCCAGCGAGGATATTCTATTTCTGAAACCTAACTGAAAATATCTGGGAACAAACATATAATATAGCAAGGGTAGGTGATTAACTGCAAGGAAAATGTACATTCATTCCAAACACAGGGAGTTA
>JAAAKL020000125.1:0-24832 GCA_010016065.2 Carybdea cf. marsupialis auct. non (Linnaeus, 1758)
GTAAATGTGCTCTCTCCCCAGGACATTGCTCACTCTGGCTGGGCAACAGGCTACGCTCGAAATCGAGTATGCCACCAAAAAAACCCCAAAAAAACAAACCAAAAAAAACATGTTACTATTTTCTAAAAGTTACAACTCAATTGAGATATGCTGAAGTATTGTCATAGCAATAAATTGATCCTGAAACAGCGTGTTTCTGTTTATGTACTCTTGGAATACATCATGTCCAACTTCAATACAGTCAGAAGTGCATGTCTTGGACAAGGCGGCCAGTGACTTGTTACTATAATTTACTTGTTTCATTCATTTGGATATTTTGAATTCTGTTTAAAGGTCCCATCTAAGTAGTGTTAAGAACAGTGGCGGTTTTAGAGTACGGTGGACAGAGCTAGATTCCAGGGTCCCGCTCTCAAGAAGGGACCCGCGCTATCACCTCAGAAATTTTTTTACGTCGATTTCTCCTTTTTCAAAAAGTTCGTTCAATAATTTAAAAGAGGATGAGGAATCACAACTATCCACACAAGTAGAACCAGATATTGACAATAATACTTTTCTTTAATAGGGCCCCTCGTTGAAAAAGTACTCAGGGGCCTACACGTCGGAAAACCGCCCCCTGGTTAAGAATAATATCAGTTAGTTAGATATGATGATGGTTTTGGATACATAATAGACCATCATACAGAGGAGATTTCTGTAACAAGCATAGGCCTCAAGATTTCAAAGGTCTTGATGTTTACTATAAATGCCCTTTTAATAATGTCTATCCTCGTATTTTTGTGAATAGTTTTTACATCATAGGATTTCTTACGGACTCTCTTAGAAAATAGAGATGTGTGCTACTACTTTTTTGAACTTTCTAACATTGTAGTGAAGCACGATTTTCAGGGATCAATCCCAAAATGAATACGGTCTCCCCAGTCTCCCAAAATATATGTCGATCCGCGCATTTTGCTTTTGTATTATTTTGTTTCCTGAATGACATTCAATTTCTCAAGAGTTCGCCGAAATAAAAAAGGTGGCAGAGTGGCACTTCCTAGTAACGTATACGTGTTCTGATGTAGGATAGTCTTTTCACAGATTCTGTTTCAGATGACGTATCTAGCAATATCTCTCATCTCACTTCAATGTTTCATACATTGATGTGTAACATCCTTAACAAAGCCATTGGTGTGTAACATTCTTAACAAAGCCATTGATGTGTAACATCCTTAACAAAGCCATCGATGTAACCCCGATAACCATAGGTCTGTAGGGTACGCCCAATATCGAAGAGGTCGTGGATGTACCATCAAAATTATCTCTGATTTTGGCGACGCAGAATGACTTCATGACTGTACATCTAATCACTCAAGACGAACATTAATGCCATTCGAGTTTATGATGCCAGAGTCTTTCTGTCACAACGTTAATTGATGTATTCAGGAAAGTTTATATTGTCTGCTTATAACTTTCTGAGAAATACCTTATTTAGAGTCAACAGGGATATTTGTACAAAAAGGCTGGGGCGCTCTTTTGCTCTAGCCAGGGGCATGGACTCTGTGGGAAGGTCAAGAAATATAGGTACAATTAACAAGTGTTATATCACGATACACAACATAGATGAACAGTGATATGAATCTCCACGCAACTGCAGTACTCCTTGTAGGCATATTGTACCACTTCAAAGTGTTAACGGTTGTGATAGATGCCTCCCAGAACGAGGGCTGAAAATCTGTGTTTGGGCCCGACCACCACCCCTACCACCCCGCATAACAAAGGCCCACATTGTTTCCCAAAGATAAAGATTTTAAACCCTTTATTAAATGTTCTTTTTAAAGCATCGATAGTGTTCTTTTTCTTCCATATTTATTTGTATTGTCTCTTTCTGTTTATTGAGTTAATAGACGATGGTTTGAATACTATTATTGAAAAGGGAAACAATCAGTTCCAAAGAAGGTGGTAGTTAGGGTACCACAATGCGTTAAGAATTTAGTGGACTAGGGGCAAGATCAAGGAAATGAAAATTTTGGCGGGGATCGCTCCAAAGCCATCGAGGTCGCTTTCTAAATTGAAAATGCCGCCATTGCAGTTCTACGGCAGAACAGTGGTAGCAAGAGGGATCCACATATATCATCTCAATCGTATCGTTTAACCGTATGATTATGATATCGTTTAGATGTTGCCTTATTTATTAGCATATGGATGGTACTCTTCATGAAAATGGCGTCAGGTAACCGAGGATTTTATAGCGAGATCGAACCCACGTATCAAGGGTGTCTGGTTGTTATTTCATTACTATCAATCAATCCCGTATCGATTTGGATCTCTGAGCCCAACATTTACTGAGTTTGCTTAATATCTTGTGTAGGGAGTGATGATATGCCAGTGAAGTGGTGCTTCTCACAAGTAAAGGGCACTGTCGAGGAAGAAATCACCGAAGGTAAACTGTTTTCTTTGGTCGTATAAGCCGCTTTGTATTCAGTGCAACATCCTGGTAGGTTAATGCACAGGATATCCATAGTGATAGCTTGGCATGTCCTCAAAAGATTGGGTTATATGGTTTTGAATGGGTTAGTGTGAAGTGGAAGGGAATATAAGCCCCGAAAAGCAGAGGACAACCCAAGAAATTAGTCCGATATCTGTTTATTAATCAAATTTCGTAGCCCTTCCCACTTCTGAGGTTTTTGCCGTATATTGTTTACTTGGTTTTCGCGTAGAATTGCAGCCTTTCAGGCTCAGAGTTTTGTTTGAAGACCACACAGACTATTCTTGCCTCGAATACCGTCACCGCCCGCAGTATCCTTATTTCTAGTCAAGGCATTGTGTGATTCAGTTTCAACGAAGAAATCTTAACGTGGATTGTTAGGGAGAATCGGAATGTCAGGTTGTAGATATTTGTACACAATCTACCATACCGAAAGATCACGGAACAAGTTGCTGTGTTTTATTTGCCAAGTATCAGCAATAGTGCGAGTTATTCCAAGATTTGTAGCTTAAGTTATCGGTAGCTCACGTAGTATGAGTCGAACCAGAACTATGCAAAAGCGAGCAATTCTTTTGTATTAGGGATACCGCTTTCTACGCCTTACACAAGAAATGACGATCCATAGAGCTGATGCCCACGCGAGTTGAAGGAAAATTGGATCAGAGATAGGGGAGGCATTGTGCTGATATGAATTGAACTGAAAAGTGTCATTCTGTTTCCTAGATGGCAGTTAGTTACACCTTTTTGTAAAGTAAGGCCAAAGTAACCTTAGTCCTAAGGTCGTAAAAAGCACATGCCACTGATTGCGAACGTGGTTAGTATTTTGGATACTGATTTCTGACCCATATTTGATATCTTTTTCTGGTAAATCTGGGCCAAGTACTTGTCGAAACATGTGTGCCCTCACAAGCATTGAACGTAATGATAGTGCTATAACAGTAGATACAAGGGAGTGACGATGCACACACCAGGGGAAGCCTGAAAGCTAGTTGTATCCATTAAAAAGCAGTACTAGACCGTATGCAATTGAAGAAGCTTTTGGGAACTGCCAGATCTCGAGTTGCTGTTACTCGAAAAGTATGGTGGTGATAATGATGCTATTGGTGTTGACTCATTGTACATGTCACATATGATGCGGCGATTAAAATACTTTCTTCTATGTGATGCCAAATAGGCAGCATATGACAATCGCCATATTTGGATTGTACCTATTTTTGGATTGCGTTTCAATCACACATCCTGTTTATTCGTCTCATCAGTTGTTGGCGACTAAGTGGTTCGGGCAGGTGATTAGTGTAGAGGTTTAATAATAGACCCATGCTTTACCCTGGGTATCTAACCGTAACCATATCTCCGGTGTCCAAGCTATACAGGCAAATCTATGGTTCCCCTTTTTCAGCATGTGTAATAGTTGGGAAATACGTCCTCAAATTGGAGTTACTTTGAGATTATCCTGCCACACTGGTTAACCAGTAGCCATAACAGCTAAGGTGAAGAGATGTGTTCGAGCTGAGCAGACAGCAACAGTCAAAGTGATTACTTGACATCAGTTTACCTGACTGTGTATTCACAGCCTTAAAAGTTTGCCCCGTATTTTATTGGTATGAAACAATTGCATGAAGCAGGTTCCCTATTCAGTTACACCATGAAGACACTGGTGTTACTGTTTATGGTATAGTAAACTTGGCTACTCTCCCCGTTTGATGTAAACATGCATGTATATTTTTACTATTTGGCCAGGCCATAAGTACTGGCCAAATAAAGAATAGGGAAGTTTGACATTCATCTTAATTTTCACCATGCAGTGGTAGATGTAGTCTGTCTGTTTCAGGAAAGGTTTGGTAGTCCGTTTAAGTAACAGACAGAAGTTCACAAGGCACTTTATGCTTCCTCTAAGGCACCTTAGCCCCCTTGAGTCAACTGAGAGATTCCTGGTAATGGTTTGAAGGCAGTAGTTGGATCAAGGGAATTGCATATCTAACATTGTATGGTGGTCTTGCTCACGATTTTTGAATTTGCAGGATATTTTTAGTGATGTTTGATAGTCTGCTGTAGGGCAACATCAAAAGCTTGTTAGGAAGTTAGTAAAAAGCATTTAATATGTGGCAATTGCTACCACCCTAAAATCACAAGTGGATATTAGAACAGTTGGGTGTTATGTCAGGCACATCAGACAGTTGATGTATGTGTAAACTTTGTGTCAGTTGTAGCACCTTGCAACCTTTATACTCACTGACTTATGTTCTGACTTACTTGTATACTTACATAATTATATAATTGCTTCTTTAATCACCTACCTTCATAATTACCTGCCATCTTCAGTATGTATATCTGCACTTGTTTTCTTACTGGAAAGGAGGTGCTCTTATTCCATCTGTACTATTTTAGACATTATCTTAAAGTAGTGTTTTCCAATACAAGTTATGTCTTATATTACTCATACTCATGTGATAAAACAATAGATCTATTGTAGAGCCAAGGTAGTAAAAATGCAATTTTATGTTTTGTGATGCATTGTAAGAACTGCTGGCAACATCTTGCTGTACTTGTTGTTGATAGTATACCTAGCAGCATACAGTTTCAAGTTATCTAGTTAGGGTGAGATTGTATTCTGTTCTAGTCTATTTATTCCCCACATAGAGTAATAATCTTCTCGCAGGCCTTTACGTAAATGATATTCAAGTAGTGGGTGTAGGTGTGTTTACAATGTCTTAGGGTGTATACTAGGGTGATCTTTGCTATATCACCATGGCTAGTATCCATCAGAAAAATTATCAATTTGGACAATGTTAATATATTGTCCAATTATAAGCAATATAACCCATAATCTGTCTTAAGTATGAAACTTGCCAGGAATGAATCTTTTAGCTAAAAAGATGTTTATTTTGGAAATCGACAGATACTTGAGCACAGTTAAAGATCAATTGTTGCAATAGAATTTACTAGCAATTGTAAAGTAAGCTTAAATTTTTAGGTCTGGCATATAATAAATGTGGATTTAAGTGCAGAAAACTATTTCACAGGCAATTTTTCAGATTTCTGCAAAAAAGCTGCTTTATTTTAAGTGTTTTATGTTGCTTGTAGGTGAAAAGTAACAAAGCTGTAAAGAGATCGGACAAGTTGTTCATTAGATATAAAGGGAAATGTAGAGCCCCCTGCCCACCCCCAAGTCTAAATGGGATTAATGGAAGGTTTTTTGGTGAAAAGGTGTTTTAGCTTTTCTATACATAATGCTTATACATATGCATACATATGAAAGAACCATGTCCCACACTGTTTGGAAGAAAAACTTTAAAATGAAACATTGACAGAATTGACTAGTGATACAAATCTTGAATAAAGTGACAATTAAAGATTAACAGTAGAGGTGTTGATCATGCTTCAGTAGTGGTTCACGGCATCGAGGAAAAGTTAAAACCATAAACCTAACCTCCTTGTGTCTTTATGTCTTGCATTTTAGCTGATATTATTTCAACTGTCGAATTCAATCACAATGGAGAGCTGCTAGCAACAGGAGATAAAGGAGGAAGGATTGTCATCTTTCAAAAAGATACTGCTGTAGGGTTCTTTAACAATCTACTTCCCTTATCTGCTATTTTATCTGTTGCTCATTGTACTAATTTGCATATGCGAAGCTACACACTTTTTTCCCCAAGATTCCAGGTGTATATCAACTCAAGTCATTTACCACACTGACAAGCACAAGAAAGAAGGCAATTATTTGAAAGTATGGTAAAGATCTTTGAACAAACATGATAGGTGCTCAGAATGTATATTGGCCTAAAGTCAACATGGCATAGACAAAGGAAAAGATTGATAAAACAGCAATGGCAGTAGCTTATGTTAATCCATATTGAGTGTGTGGTAGGAACATGATAAGGAACTCCATTTGATGTGGAAATAATTTGAAGTGGCTTCATGCAAGATTTGATGGAGTCAAGGAGAGTTAGCAACATGATGGCATAGACAGGACACAGGCAGTAATGCTGGGGATAATTGAAAGCAGACAATTTTATGATGAATATTAACAAAGTTGATGAGTTTTTTTGTTCTGTATAGACTATCAAAAGTGGTGGTGCTTGTTAGATTTCTTAAGCAAGGAGTTAAACTTTGGTTGAGTGAGGATCAATGTGACTGCCCCAGAATAATAACTGAGGGAGGGCTTTTGCAAGAACTGCAGGTATGTAAGGTTCTGAGTTCCAAAATGTAAATACAGTGGAGAAATGCAAGAAGAGCTTATAGGCCCATAATCTAAGAGATGTTTGTGAAGGTCTCGGATAAGAAAAAGTATCCACTAACTCATGAAGAGGCTAGGCTTGGAAAAGACTCTTCACTCTTCAGGCAGTAGTGAAGAGAAGTGGATTAAAATATATGGGTCATATGCTAAGAAGAGGATGAGACATTGAAGACAGGCTTGAATTTTTGGGGGGTAAGAAGGAGAGAATGGTGACAGCTGAAAACCACTTGAAAGGGTATAGTGACAAGAGCTTGCAATATAGTGGCCAGGAAGAGAATGTTGGACGTGCAGGACCATAGCATCTGCTGGGTCCAGGGGGGACACGTATCCCAAACTTTTGTCAACTTTTTTCCACATATGTTTCTGATCGATAGAGTTTGTTCAGTGAAACCATGGTCCCACTCACACCATCCATCCCCAATGTTCTTATATCAAGTACAAAGATTGTCAGTTATACAGACATCTCACCAATCAATTGTTGGTTCTATGACTTCAGCCATATATACCCCATAATGTGACATGAGACTGGACCTTCATCACACATATTTGTAGTCAGTGAGGAATTAACTGTTTATAGAGTAATTTATTCTTTTAAAAGTAAATTTAATCAGGTTTTTGTTTATTCCTTTACATGAAGCATTAAGTGTAAAAAGGTGTGGTTTTAAGGGAAAAACTGGAGCATATTTGTTACAAAGTTTGCTTCATTTCACAGGTTTTTAAAGGGGAAATGAAGTGATGGTGGGTTTTTTGCACCATTAAATGATTTAGTAGAATTTCCAGGTTTAGTGTTTTCTTGTTAAAAACTAACTAATACTTTTTAAAATATTTAATCACCAAATTGGAAGATTGCTTCTTGTTAACATTTCCCACCACAGTAACTTGTTTGGGTCCTATTCCGAATGTTGTCAATTTTTTGTGGTTTCTTTGTGGAAACCCTATGTTGTTGTTCTTTAATTATTTTCGTATAGCAGGATATTGTTGGGGATACCATAGTTGTTTTTGATGTTTACTAAAGGTCATAATCTATATCTTAACAATGTGTAGGGGGATATTATGCAAGTTTCAAATCTGCTTACAATTCAACTTTTACTCTGTAATTATGTTGTTAAACAAACCTGCATTGACAGAAAAGTTGTCATTAGAGGGATCACAGTAAGACTAGCAACAGAAATGTTGTAGTTGAGTATTTACAAGGTGGAGTGCAGGTTTTTAGTGGTGTGGTGAATTGAAGTAAGGCTGGAATGGGAGTAGGGTAGAAATTTTGAAAATCCCAACTTATGCAAACCTGACCATCAAGGTGTGTTTTCATCAGTTCATTTATAAAGGCAGGTTTTTTCATTGTGTGACTGAAGAGGACATCATATTGCTGCCTATGATCAGTGAATGCACCCATTATGCCAGGTTTGACCCTTAGCCCCACCCCCTGGAGGTGATTTTGTTTTGGTGGTGGTTTGCATAACTACAGTACATATGCTGTAGTACACACATATGCTACACCACATACAAGTGCTTTTTGTTTTCTGGAATGTCGGTGAAATGCAGGTTATAGGATGGGTCAGGAAATGTGACCAAAACCAAAAAGGGTAGAAGTGGGAAGGGAAGATAAGAAGTAATTGTGGCAGCTGACATCGTATTGAGATAGTAAAGGTGATACTGGGTGAGGACTGCACACAGCAACACCAGATTCTGGCTATGGATATCAGGCTACTCACACCTAGGAAGATGAAGCATATGTGCCTACCAAAGACTAAGAACTTGGAAGCTGAAGGACTGGGAAGGCATGTGCACTTGACCCAGGGGCACTTTCACTCACTAGTGATGTAAAGAGGGAAGCATGGGGGCAACACATGAAGACTGATAAAGCATCTTGTTATCCTTCAACCCATATCGTCACACATCTCATTAATGCTATGATCTTTGAGGACAGAACACAAGACAATGAAAGCCAAGTTGCATCATCAATGGTTATAAAGGAAAATGCTGTGACATGTCAAGTTGAAGCCCCTATGATAAAAGTGGAAGGCAGAATTGATAAGGAGATCATCAGACATAGTCCACATTGATTATTTGTAGTTTAACTTTTTGCCTGGAAACAGCATTACTGACACCATTTTCATTTAGTAGCAACCACAAGAGAAACACTTAAACTCAGGAAACAAGCTTTATATGGCTTTGTTGATCTGGAAAAGGCTTTTAAGAGTGTCCCAATAACAATTTCTCTGGTTGGCACTGTGGAAACCAAAAGTTGAGCGGCTGATTTGAGCTGTTCAGTGGCTGGATACTGGTGCAAGGAATTCGTTTCAAATTGAAGATACTTTCAGCTATGGTGTAGAAGGGTTTGAGGCCGCCAAGAATCAGTTTTAAGCCCACTGCTATTCATCCTAGTAGTAGAAGCCCTGCTCAAGGAGTTTTGAACAGGTGGTCAGGTGATGATGTAGTCATCATGGCTGGACCATGGGACACGTTGCTTGATAGACTGGAGCAAAGGCTTAAAAGCTAACATTAAGACCAGATATGGTAAGTGGACCAAACCTTGACACCTGGAAAGATACTGAAAGTTCTCATGTCCAGTGTATTGCATAAGGGTTTGGAGTCGTTCCATTGAATGCACTGAATGCTGTTTGTAGGTATAAAAGAGGTGTAAGGAGATCTATGGAAGACTACAATGTCAGAGGATGGCAAGCAAGAGCAGTTAGTCTTCCACAATAGAGTTATGATGGAGAGCAACCCCTGGAGGTAGTCAACTCCTTTTGACACCAGGGAAGTATGTAGTGTCAGGTGGGAGGGTGGGAGCTGGTGTCTTCCGTGAAAGTTATTCAGACGGCTTAGGGAAAGTTTAAGGAACTCCTCCCCAGTCTTATGACCAAAGCTCTTCCATACATGACCAGAGGACTTATTAGAGCACTTCTGCTGTATGGTAGTGAAAACTGGGGTGTGACCAAAGCCTCCTTAAACAGAATCAGGAGAAACGACAGGGTTATGACAAGATGTCTACCCAACATCAGACGAGATCAAACACTACCACTGAAGAATGTCTAGATAGGTCCAATATTCCCTGCATATGTAACCCTCTGCGAAGAAACATTGCCATTGTTTGAATACATTGAGAGACGTGATGAACCAACAAGTTCCGTTTCATGAACATCTTTGGATCTAGGGGGCCAGGGTTACCTAAGAAGGCCTGGTGTGAGTCAGTCAGGCCGGACAGGAAATCTTGGCTATTGTATACAACAGACCCAAGGGACAGTAATGCATTGAGGTGTGGATTATGGAACAACACAAATCGTCCAACCACGCGTGAGGAAAGGGTGATGTAAATCTGGGTGGTAGGTAAGTATTATAATCAAGTAAATGGGTAAACCAAAGAACTGTGCATAGTTCCATTACATTTCCATTTTAACTGACGAAAACACAGAAGATCACTCACTTCCAAAAGGGTTCGTCAATCCTTCCTTTGACTGTGATTTACCACTGCACCAAATTTTGTGGAAATACATCCCACGTCTTTTGAGATCATAGATTCCATCTTCTGTAGTTGAACGAAAAGAGGAGTAGTGGAGTTCAGATATCCTTTGTTGGCAGAGTTTTAGATTTCTTATATACTCCTGTTTTCAAGGCTACAGTCTCGTCTTAAATTTCATCATCATCGGACAACAATATAGGACAGGTTGAAAGGACAGATGAAGCCATTTAGAAGCCATGAAGACGGCATAATTTGTCAAATTTCATAGTTTTATCAAGGAGAAAATATTTCCAAGCCGAACTAGCGATTGCATTGACTGCATTCAATCTACACTTAAACACAATGCGCAAGTCTATTTCAAAACTGACGCATTCTCCTTGTTCACTATTCTCTGTTGGTTCATTTATGTGTTATCTGCGATCGCATTCATCTAAAACGGTCGGTTGATACTACAATTGTATCATCTTCTGTATTACTTTTCTTGCTTTATATAGCCCAAGACATCGCCCCACTATGGAGAGTACAATGTTTACAGCACCTTCCAGAGTCATGAACCGGAATTTGATTACCTTAAAAGTTTAGATATAGATGAGAAAATTAATCGAATCAGGTGGTTGAAGAGGAGAAACCCAGCTCACTTTCTCTTGTCAACTAATGGTAAGTTTAAGAATAGACGTCTCTTAATTTATATTGTCAAGATTGAAGAATGGAGTGTTTGGTGCCCTTTACATAAGATTATGTGCACATTCATCAGATTGCTTAATGCAATTGTCAATTTCCCATTGGAGTAGGCTAAACAACTACGAATTACCAATGTATTTAAGTTTATCTGCTGCAATAAACTGAATATTTTGTAGCCTGCACTGTCTGTCAATCAAAACAGCAAGCAATAGTAACGTAGCAGAAGTCATTATATTCAGATCATATGAATTCAATCAGATTTCTATTTTGTGTCTGTCAGTCAAAGTGCTATTTCTCGAATATGTCTTAAAATTAAATGGTTTTAAAGAGGAAACATTGTTTCTGGTAAATACAAGAAGTATGACAATATACCGGGAATGGTAAATTCGAGTAAAACCAAGCCATTTTATCATAGTTTTTGCCATAAAACAATGCGTTTTGCTGCAATGCACTTGACTCTTGCATCGGTGACACATCAGTACATATATTAGGATACTGTATCGTATCATATACTTTTGTAATTATGAGATATCTCACAGGGTTCACCTATCGCGAGTAATGAATAATTGGTTTGAGATGTCGCCTTTTGTTTGACCAATTATTTATCTTTTTATATTAATCATTACCCTTCTTTTCTAGATAAGACGGTTAAATTGTGGAAGATTTCTGAGAGAAATGTTCGAATTGATGGTCCACTGAATACCAAAAGTACTGATGGACAGTTTGAGTTGGATTCTCATGAAATCAAGTCATTATTTATTCCCAAACTTCAGCCAACGTCGCTTATGATAGAAGCTAGCCCAAGGAAGATATTCGCTAATGCACATACTTACCATATTAACTCGATTTCAATCAACAGTGATGATGAGACTTACCTTTCTGCTGATGACTTACGCATTAATCTGTGGCATTTGCAAAGAACTGATCAGAGCTTTAGTATCCTTTGAATCCACGATTGTCACTGAGTCCATTGTAGGGAATGTACAGGTGGTACCTCGGTATCATGTTCTACACTACCTGGCTCACCCATAGCTTGGTGTTAGTTAAGATGTGCCGTTTATGTTGCGTATGAACAGTTTGGATGATAGTAATCTGTGGAAGTTTACAGAGGACTGCATTGTAGAAAATGTATTACTCTACATTGCATCATTAACTTTCATGATATGCAATACCTGTTACTTTATTTGTTGGTATTCCAAAGCGTGTGACTTTTTAAATTTACTGATCTGCTTGCGTTCTCCTTGGTTTCCCCCGCCACTTCCCGTCGTTTTTTCATGTTTCCGAAACGGGTGTGGGTTTTGACCGGCATTATGGTTTTTGGGACTTCATATGGCATTTAGTAGCTTTGAACCCGTAGATTATACATAGTTGGTATGATAACACCAATGAAATATACCACGATGAGGAGATGATTGTCTTGACCATAGGGGATCGATATCTTTGGGACACTGTCGACGAGAGAAAGGACTTGATTAAATAGCTGACAAGAAATTATAATGACGTAGGCAGTAAACTATCTAGTGATTGAAAGTGCCATTGCCGTAGACATTTACTTTTATTTACTTATTTTATTTACTCATATTGAAGTTACCTACTTTTATTTCCTAATTTTACCAAATATAAGCAACTTTCTTAACCAGTGATTTTCAGATATTGTTGACATCAAACCAGCAAACATGGAAGACCTGGCAGAGGTTATTACAGCAGCTGAGTTTCACCCCATCCACTGTAACGTTTTTGTATACAGTAGTAGCAAGGGAACAGTTCGCTTATGTGATATGAGATCCAAAGCACTATGCGACAATCATTCCAAATGTAAGTAATTTAAGTAGATTTTACTATAATATATAGTATTATTTTATTGTGTGATAGAATATTGCATTTTAGCGCAACATTTTGTTCATACAGTCACCCACTCATCGAGATATCGAGGGATTCCCTTATTGGCAATCAGGGAACAAAGTTATTTATGATTTAAATGCTTCAAGGACTTGCATAAAATTGATATTTTTAAAGTATATTGTTGCAATTAGGTAATGTTACATAGCCTTTCTTGGCTGTACTTCATATTTATAGTAAATGATATTTTAATGTCTAATATTTTGTTTCTTGTAACTTACATTAAATACCTGTGTTACATATTGGCTCTTCGTGTCGTAGATTTAGACCCTGAAATGTCTACTATCTTGTCGTCCATGATGTGGCCATGGCCATGTTTGTCGCCATTGAAAATGCTTGGTAACTTTAGGTGTGCTTTCGGGAAATTAATTGGCAAGATGACAATTCTTCCATTGTCAAGCTATACAGCACAGAGCTGGATGTCCACGCCCGCCGATGGATGATTTGGGGCTAATTTGGCGACTAGAAGAAAGTGACGTATGTTCTCGAGTTGCAGTAGCCTGGTTGGTAGAGCAGTAGCGGCCATAGCGTGGGCCCGGTATTTGAATCCCGGTTATGCCATTTTTCGTTTTTCTCGAGTGTCTTAAAAGTTGCCAAAATTGAAGATAATCACCAGTCCATATCTTAGTTCGTGTGGTTAAATTCCTGTTCTTGATGAAAATGAACTGATAACTTATGCGGAGGGAAGTGATGCCCTCACAAATCAAAAGTTTTAGAAATAGTACAATCTTACTCCAGTTATCGGAAGCCAAGCTCGGAATAGGCTGTTTCCCAAAGTAGCAGACCTGTAGTGTATATAGTGTTTAGACTAGAGGCGTTTGAATGTCAACAATCTCTGGTCAAAACTGTTAATTTTCCTTGGTTCCTTAAGTTAGGAACCAGCATTAAACAATAGGGATTTGTTAGAGAGATTCAAAACTTTGAAACCTGATATCTCCGTGTTGGGAAAGGAGATCACTCTCAGTTTTGGCCATTGAAGTTCTCACTAATAGGGTGACATGAAAATTGAGTTTTTTCCCCGTAATTCAAAACGTTCAAAATCGTGACGTCACGCTTTACCACTGCATTACTCGTACAAGACGTTCCGAAGGCCAGTGTATTTTCCTTTGTCACTCAGTCGTTTGGAGTTCTTGTAGTACGCGTTGTTGATTTTGCAAGAAGCTGCCCAGCAGAGAAGTAGCCTACAAAGCATAATTGGTAACTGGTTGGGGAAATAGAGTTACAACTACTGGTAGAAGTTTCATAGGACTAAATAATAAGGAAAACGAAAGAGCTTAGTTTAAAGTATTGTACCATACCATACTTGATATTTCATATCTTTCAGCCAAGTTATTAAGTTAGCTGGAGAATCTTGATATATGACGTTAAAGTAAACGTGATGATGGTTACATACGAGGATAGCTATTCCGTAATTTTTTGTATACGGAAATTCATTTTAATCTTGAAATTATCAAGTTAGATTCGTTGAGGCGAATTGACAGAGTAATTGGTTGTAGAAGTAATTAGTAAGTTGTTCTTCAAGATAGGTTTCAAGATAGTTGTTTTGTTTTGTTACAGCTATTTAACATCATTTCCGACAGCTTTTAATTGGTTTATTTGTTATCTCAAATCCTCATAAACATGGCTAAAGGATAAGGTGCTTCAATTTTATTTTTAACCCAAAAATTAGATGCACTAAGCTCCTATATAAGGCTCCATTTTATAGGCTTCAATATTTTTAATGCCCGGATATAAGCGCCTGCATCTTAATACGGCATTATAGGGTAATGTTTTATGCAATTAAGTATGACTAAAAGTATCGATTGTTTCTGGTAGACTACTACGACGGCAAGTTGGGTTCTTTTCAATGCGAACAATCTTGCATGAATTTCCCAAACTCAAATGAATCGTGTTTCTCTCGCAGTTGCAACACTGAACTGATTTTTTATTTGTTTTCTTCTCCAGTGTTCGAGGAACAGGAAGATCCTGTATCAAAAGGTTTCTTTTCCGAGATCATTTCCTCCATAGCCGATGTTAAATTTAGTCACAGTGGTCGCTATATGTTGACAAGGGACTATCTAACAGTTAAAGTCTGGGACTTGCAGATGGACAAGCAACCAGTAGAGAGTTATCCAGTGCACGAATACCTTAGAAGTAAATTATGTGCATTATATGAGAACGATTGCATATTTGACAAGTTTGAATGCTGCTGGAGCAGTGATGACAGGTACGTTGAAATTTATTTCACTCTTTAATTGCTATCGGCCTTACTTTCGAGTGATGGCAATATTTCTAGGCTAACGGTCAGTTATCAAATGCCCCTTTTCCCCCAAGTGACAGACAATCTGAGAGGGACAATCGACTCATTAGTGCTGTAAAATGTAATATTTTTAGCTACGTGGACTTCAACGAGGTACCCTTCTTTAGTTGAACAGTCTGAAGTACAGAGTAACCCAGCTCTAGTCTGAAAACCAATCATGTACCGTACGACATCTGCCGGATTATTTGTTTTCTAAGATAGGTTGATAATCATGTCACTATCGCTTGGTGACTACGTTTTAATGTCACGCATTTGCCGCAAACAGTTTGGGCAGTTCGTAAAATTGACTCCATGTGATTGATGCGGTAAGAAATGTCTTTTTCGTCGAAAGTCGACCGAGCACGACCATATTATTGACCCCCATTGCGTCCTCCGCTTTGTCTCTCCTCCTGAGGTATACCTTTAAACTACTTATTGTTCTATTGCCGTTTACTTTGATTATCATTATGTAAAGTACATTCATGATTCCGGTTTGAAATTTCAGTGTCGGAGAATAGGTTTACAGTGCTCTGCTACTCCACTTTCATTCCCGATCCAACTAACCGCAAGTTAAAAGAAGTGACACTATGATAAAATGTATTGAAGTATTGACTTTTAAACGGTTGGCTCACACCCGCAAAGTTTGGTAAGTTTCTGCCATAACAGGAACCAATAGGAACGCAATATGTAACTCAATTTGTTTCTTTTCATTAACGTTTTTTCCGATTTTTCATTTCAGCGAAATCCTTACTGGCTCTTACAATAATTTCTTCCGTATTTTCAATCGAGACGCCAAGACGGCGGCTTGTTTGGAGGCAACGAGGGAAAATATGCGGCCAAAACAGCCGCTTAAACAGAAGAAAATTACTACGACGGGAAAAAGGAAAAAAGACGAAATCAGTGTAGAATGTCTGGACTTCAATCGCAAAATTTTACATATAGCTTGGCATCCTATGGATAGTATAATAGCGCTGGCTGCAACGAATAATTTATATTTATTCCAAGAAAGACCGTAATTTCCTACATTGGGCAGTGTTTGAAATACATCAAGCCATTGGGGACCCCTCAAGCACATTATACCCAGGTGGCCTCGGAAAAAAGCTACCCAAGATTGCGATATTGCGTCCAAAGGGTATCGATAGGGGTTTATTCAACACTTCAGATCCGTGGATAAGAAAGCATCGTTTTCCAGAGTATGGAAAAGAAATGACTGGGCGATGAATAGTATTTTGACTTATTTACTTAGCTTGAAAATATGAAGTACGAGGTGTATCGTTTTTCGTGAATGTGTGGCAGAGCAACTTATAATTGCAGATCAAGGCAACAAGCCACTGTTGATACGCACGTCCAGGATCCATAATGGCTATGAATCGAAGGGAAATCGCCCCTCGTTCTGTTAAATTCTTCGTGTAAATGAAGTGTAGGCAATAGAAGCATTTTTCGTACCGTTTCAAATATGATGGTTTTCAATCACTTCGTAGTTAGGTGTTCTGTACAAAAATTATTGTGGATTCATCTTTCGTATATCTATATCGAAAGCGAGCACTCGGGCTCCGCATGATACCACCGCGTCTGTTTCTTGTTATCATTTGGTTGCAAAAACAAGTACTATGTAACTATTTCTAGACTGATACCAAATCTGGTCAGATCGTGATAGTGTTGTTTCGTAAACACAAATATATCTACAAGAAAACATGTTCTATTTTATTTTTGGCTTGCAGCTTGCGTTGACAACTCTTTGGCAAACTGATTTTGTCATCGCATGATCATGGCGGCAGACGCGTCAGATTTGCTTTCGGAACATTATTCCTCTCAGCATACTAGATTTAGCCTGATTCGTTCTTCTATCACCTCCTTATTTAAAAGCCGCATTTGTTTTAAAACACTGTATACAGTTATATCCCGATGTGGCGACCTCTTTGCCGTCTCTGCAGCTTGCAGTGTTGCAAAGCGACAGCTGGCCTAGAACTTCAGTAGACCAGTAAGCCGCAAGGCATAGTCGGATACCAATTTGTATATTACATTTCCCACGGCCGTCTTGATATTTCTGCCTGACTCTCAAAGCTTGATATTTAAAGGATTTGTCAGATTTCTGGAAAGTTCTCTGTTTGGTTTGATATTTTGTCACCGGTTAAGTCATGATGATCCGAGTTTCTACAGCAGAAATTCATTTGGACGTTTAAGAGATGATCTTTAGTACGATTTACAATAGGTAAATACATACCATTGTGTGCCACCATAGCAAGATGGTCTACTATATAGAGGTTGCTGTAGATGTTGTCAATCCCAGATCACTGAGAATATACCTGTTTGTCGACCCTTTATCAACATTTGAAGTTTAGAAATGATACCAACGATAGTACCAGTCGGGACAGTTTCCCGAGTCCATGCGGTGTTAAGTCAGGAAGAACTATACAAAGTTGCCTGAGTGGTGAAACACGGATGTACCGTCGAGTGTAGTTAAAGGTCTCCAATATGGCGTATTGAGGTTAATGTTGTGCTACATAATATCATCTTGGATTTTAAAATTTTCATAACCGGCCGAGGCATTGAATTGGGCGCGTGCGAATTGGTAGTAGGCGACGAGAAAGCGCTATCATGATATTGATTTAGTAGAAAACAAGAAAAATGAGGCGCTAGTCATGTGAGATAAAAGGATCGATTATGAAACACGACTATCCTCAACTCGGTTTGCAAGTCAATCATTTTAAACATTTCGAAAATTCCAATCATTAAGTTTACTTTTTAAGCCAAAGTCTACTACGCGTATCGTTTTCATCAGGCATCCCCCTACACACATCCGTGCTTTTCAAGCGACCCCATAATTCCGGAATAGACAGCAACTAAGTAGCCAGGCTCTTTCTGTGCGAAATGAGTGAAATTGATGTAGAGGTTTGATCAGTCTTGGAACTCGGGAACTATGCTGCCTGTTATAAACGATAACCACCGAACTCCCAGGAAAGAGCTCGGTGAAACTTCAGACTTGATCCATCTACGTATTTGAGAACACGAATGTCGCGCAAGGCTAGTCCTGACGGAGGGCAAGAAACCTTGTCCTGCCCCAACGACAAGGTAGGTTAGTTAATAATCGGCTTTTCGTGCTCTACTGGAAAAGTAACGTCGAGAAAAAACAAGGCCAGCCTGGCTGTATTTGTCTTATCCGTAAGATTTTCTTCTCATTGCCCTTTATCCCACTTTTTGAAACGGGGATATTTTAAAGTGTAGACAAGCAAGGAGGTGTTCTTTGGTCTCGTATGCTTGTATTAAGTTCCTGCTGATAGATCGTACGCAACGTATCAGCAGGCATATAGCAGTTGTGGAATCAAAGCACTTTTTATTAACAAATCTCAGGCGAACTAGAAGACGTGATAGGGCTGCAGCAATCGTTATATGATGACGATCCGTACCTTAATTTTTCACGCATGACCTTGCCATCGCTAAAATCGAAGAGGTTTTCGAAACATGAGAAGTGAGTCAGTTACAAGAACAGTTAGCGAATATCGGTTTATTCGATATTCGATGATAAGCAATACACGATTTGCATGAAATATGTGCAATGCTGAACAGATGTGACTTTTTCTAGTAATAGCAAGGAAGAATCCGTTTCATTGAAAGCAGACGAATTAGGCATGATTTGCGCACGTCACGAAGTCCAAGCTAACGCGCTTTAATTTGATTCCTCTATTATTTAAGACGAATCAACTTTATTTGATCATTTAGTCATCAGTGCATTACCCAACCTACTCTGATTAACAGCCACACTACATCTATTTGAGTTTCCAATGTGCATCTTCCCAACCGATGTCAATTCGCACCCAAATTCTTTAATTGCGGGGCTCGTAGGACATTGGAGATTCTAAAATGACTGATTTGCTCAGCTAAGCGGCGTCAACTAACTGTAAAGAGCACCAGTCTAACTTACTTAGTGGAAGTTGTTGCGGATAGTCAATCAGGTCAACCTTGTGCGGCGAACAGTAGCATCTGAGAATCAACTTTTAAAAGAGCAAATGTGTACGAGGTAAGGACCACGCCTATTTCCCAGACCAGATTCTGGCAAGCCCGTGACCTTTTTATTACTGTTTTCACCAAACTTTGACGAAAACTTGTAATATTTCCAGTGACGCAGAAATTTGCCGTCTCGTAGTAAGATACTAGTTCTAATGAAAGCAACCAGATAACTGGCACAAAGCAGCTACTGGAGAATACTGTGGTTTTAGTTTCTTCCCTACACAATCGATTGGTACGGCAGATAACGTTCATTATACTAAGCACATATAGCATTTACTGAACGTAGCTTGCTTTCACAACTCATACGATTTCAAATTATGCATACTCATCCGTTTGACTGACCGTTTGTGACTTAGATGCATTCGGATGTAACTAACATCTTATCGATGAGTGTCTCCGGAGAGATTGTTGGCATTGAAAAATGTTTGATTTTAAATGTGCTGATCCTTCCCTGCTACTCCTTTTGTTGTTATTCTTCCCCAGGCTCCTTATATTATTCCCAGCGCGCCACATCATCCATCTACAAAAAGTAAAGTAGCGTGGGCATCCAGCTAGTTAAAAGCAAGATGCTCGAGTTAATTAAAACAAAATGGTGGAAACTGAACGAAAGCAACGTGATTTTCAGGATTGCGGCAGGTAGTTAACTGGAATAAAAAGGAAGTATCACGAAGAAAGCGTATGTCTGCTTTGTTATTCCTACGAAGCTGTGCAGCTGGCTTTGCAATAGACTTTTGGGTGCTTGAGAAAACTGCAATAGAATGCTTTGGATTATGTTTCCAAAGTGACGGAGGAGAATTGTTGCATAATACTTAAGCAAAAACAGTGCAGATGTACGTTTCCTGAAATATAAAGTCTCGCTTGAGTTACGTTCAAAACGAGGCTATGTTTACAAATGCGAAAGTTAGCCGATGGAAACATTCTTAACCGTGTTTTCCAGTGATCAACTTGGATGGGTCCATTCTGATTAATCTCAAAAGAAGAAAACAGGAACCAATCTGTAGCTTTTCCATTCCTTATCTAAGGCTTTCGGCCGAGACTTTGGCCATCATCATAAGACAACTACAAATCATCCCTATTTCCTATATATAGAGTGAATTTTAACACTCTACATATTGATACTATATATTAGGAATTTATGTGGCAATTACTTTAAGGAACTTTTACCACTAGCCACAAAAAGCAGTTATTCTATATTTTCGAACACTTTATACAAACGGGTAGACGGAGTATTAATGGGCTCATGTGACCAGTGGTCTGATATCACCCCTACTTTTGATGTGTAGGTTCCATTTCAACACGAAACAGTCGGCGGTCTAGTATTAGCCAAGCTTCAGAATTTTACCCAATAATTATACTTTCGATATTTTAACAGAAATATTGTCGTATACCAACACCTTGCCCAAAAACTATTGCAACACACCTCGCTACAACGCTGGGACAGAGAAGCAAAAGAACATAATCAAGCACCCTTATCTGAAGGATGCTACATTTCAACCCTTTCCTTCGAATAAATACCTAAAATATATATGTTCAAATGGGTAGAAGAGAGGCAAGTTGTGAGCCGAACAGGTTATCACTAACTTATTCAAACATTTTTCCATTGTCCAAACTCAGAAAGTAAGGCTTATTGCGATGAGGTAGTCAAGGTGCTGGTTTTCCTGAATGTGACATGCAATATTGTTGTCAGACAGACAATAGAAAACAGAACAAACATGTGACAGAAACAAGTGAAATACCAAGCTGTCTGATAACGCTACTTACCGAAAATTGAGACTGAACAGTATACATATAAGGTCTATATAACGCTGTAATATTGAATAAGAAGTAAGCAAGAAATATCAATTTGCTTTCATTAAGTTGCTTATGTCCTAAATTAGTTGTTTTGGTGTGTTTTACTTCGTTCGGACTACATTTTCGGTGATTTCGGAAAGGGGACGAAACTGCGTTAGCGCCTAAATCTTGGCACAAGCAACTTGCTAATCAACAAACATTCCGTATCCATGGCTTTTCTTATAAAGTTTTAGTTTCTCGGGCGACCAACCGGAAGCCAGAATGCAAACGTATCTCCTAAGTCAATGTCAGCTAGCGATTGTAGCGTGTCAGTCCAATTTTGAAGTTTCGACGGTTCACTCAACTAAACTCGGGTGTCGTTTCGTCCTCGTAGACACAGGTACTCACTGTTCTTTGTTGTGGAGTAACCTCCTTCCGGTCTCGAGACTTGAAGCTCCTTTGCAGTCTCACAGAACTTTGTTGCGTTGGGATATGCAGAATACGAGATTCCATGTTGTTTCAAAAAGTTCTGAAGTTGATCAAGAGTAAACAAAGGGAAGTCAGACAACGTTGTTCTATCTATCACAAACTAGAAATTTTAACTCCAACTTGGTAACTTTTGATGAAGCATTTTTGCGAGGCTGAGTCCAGATCGAGACTCACATTGCTAACTTGAAAGGATCGTGTTGTACCAAGGTGTTTCTCAATAAAGTATACAAGGTTAAGGAAACAATGCAGATTGTTGAGAGAAAAGAAGTATCCATAAGTTTACCCTATCTGGGTATAAAATCACTACATCTAAGGACACGGTTAGAAAGTGTATTTACCGTTCTGTAGATTAAAAGTAAAGTTTAAGTCAGATCCAAGACTTGCGAATTTTTGGAATACAAAGATCGTCTTTCGAAGGCTTTACTTTCAAAAGTTGTGTATAAATTTACGTGCGGTAGCTGCCATGCTACCTATATTGGTAAAACAGTGAGGCATTTGAAAGCAAGGGCTTCGGAACATTTAGGTATGTCACACCTTGCTGGGAAACGTGTTAGTCTTTACCACACGTCTGCCGTCAATGACCACTTACTATTTTGTAAAGATACTGTCAATTCAAGTATCGGCTCTGAATAATTACCAATTAGAAATAAAAGAGAACCTATTAATCCGTAAAGAAAGTCTTGTTTTGAACAAAACGGCCACTTCGGCACCATTATTTCTCTATGACTAGTCACCTGGGAGTTCTGGACACATCTGAATGCTGAAGACCAGTCATTAGTGGCTTAGCAGATGTTGTTGCTTTTAGAGTGCTACAACTCTCTATATCTATTGGTAAAAGGGATGATCTGTAGTTGTCTACTGATGATGGCCAATGTATCGGCCAAAAACTTTAGATAAAAATTGAAAAGCAACAGATTGGTTCTTTTTTTTGCTGTCGTCATTGAAAGTATTCCAAAACATGTTACTCGTGGATGTTGGTATGTGACATAATGCGAAAAAGGCCGGAAAATCACAAATGAAGTCAACGGGTTATATTCAATAACGCGCTGAATATAGAAGGATGCTTCTTAGGGTAATATAATTTGGTGAAAAGTAAGATGGAGGAAACGGGAGTACATTTCTCGGTTAACATAACCTTTAAGAATAACTAATGTCACGTTCACCCTCCTCTCCACGTTACTCACCCGCTAGGGGTGAAAGATGGAACAACGAGAACGGCTTTCAAAGGGAAAATAATGAGTAACTTGTGAAAAAGCACGCGGATAAAGAGTCTGTTTTTTCACCACCGGTTGGTGAGAAAAAAAGCTTCTTACTATGAGAAATTTCTGCTCTGTACCAGCAGAAGAGGCATTGAATAGATGAGGTGCACATAATCAGGAAGCCTTGCGCTTTTGTTTTCATACGTCTATCTTTAGCTTTGACGACATGTCGTCTAAGAGCAAATCTGCGGGCACTGTGGACAAACGGAGATCAAATCAAAGAAGGCATGTCCTTGTCAATGAAAGAGAAATTTCTGGGTATGACTTGTATGGTTTGATCGTGTGGAATTAAAGTATGAGATGCACTACCTTTGCAATAAATACACAAATTGCATTTTACTATAAATCCAAAAGCAACACACTGGTCATAAGTGTGGTAGAAATGGTGTTCTGCGGTGGATTTACTTTAGTGAATACAGCCTTCCATAGAAGGTAACGGACGAAAAGAAAATTTGATGAAGGGGCATGACATTCTCTTTCCTGTAAGTGTTTGGAGATACTAATTGCATAAATCTTGTCATGACAGACGTATTTGTGGTTAAAGTAAGTAGAGAGGAATACTTTTTTTCAACTATGAGATATTTTACATTCGTTTCTTCTTGCAAGTATAGTCTCGTTCTGATAACGTTCGAGAAAGAGAATGCTTTATTTTCGAAAAGGAGTATCGTACACATGATTTTCAAGATAGGAAATCTCGCAACTAAATTGATCAATTCGAATAAGTAGAAGAGAGTGTACAATTAATACCGTCACATTTTCTGGGTCCGATTGAGGACCGGACCACAAACGGGGTGGCCAGTACTCTTAGAAAATCTTTGATAAAACTGAGGCCTTGAAATGACTTGAGAATCTAGTTTTTTTGACTTTCGTCCTTTCAAAATAACTCAAAACATAGAAGTGACAACCCTGCCTTGTATGTAGCGAAGAATTAAAAACAATTGTCGAACGTTTCCTACCTTCTAAATTTCCCTACCTTTTTGTACCTTTGTACTTGTTGTCCACACGCCCAGTGGACCTCATACTCTTGCTCTCATATGATTCCTGTTTTACTACTAGGTTGTTATAATGTCACACATATTGACGGTTTTCTATTAACATGACCAACGCACTTGCAACAAACAATAAGCACAGGATTTTTTCACCTAAACACAACCCAAAGTTTATTCTCATTGTAATTTTATTCTGTATTTGGTGGAAGAATCACATTGAGTACTTGGTTGGCCCAAAACGCTGCCCTGTTTATCTGTATGTTCCCTGGCTTGCTCCAGTCTCCGAACAGTTTTAAAATTTTCTAGTTAGAAGGATGTTCTGCTTACCCTACAAACCAGTCACGTAATGTATCAGTATCAGAATCAGTGCTCCTGTTGGGATGCATGACCAAGAACCATCCAGATATGTTATATGGGAGCATGTGTGCACGTCTGTCCTTCTGGTTGTCTGTGTGCACACCCTTCATTATTACGTCATTGATATGATCAGGCTAAAACTTTGTGTACAAATGTAACTTTATGAACCTTATAAATGTTCTTGTTGGGTGAGGATAAGTCTTGGGTCGTAGTAAGGGGTGTGGTCAGAGCTCTGATATTTAGGATTCCAGTTATAAAGCTAATGTAATAAATATAGATTTCTATACAGCAACAGACACATGATACGAAGTTGGAAGTGGTAAAAATCATATCCAATCTGAAGATTTAGTATACAAAAGTGAAAGTGTTGCCACTGAGATCCCGATGGTTAAATTTTCACTTTTCTTTCAATTTTGACTGAATGATACGATCCCCCTTCCCCAGGTATGTGATTACCCCACAGTAATACAATATCCTATACTGTGTTGAAATGCCCAGTAATTCACGGGGGCACCTTGAATATTTTTAAAACGAGAAAACAGCAGTGATAGCAATAGAGCCATAAGAGATTAGATGTGAGATATTTCGCCGGGCAAAGTATGTTTCAAGTCTTTCCATGACCAATGGTTTCAAAATCCAAGTTTTCCAGCTGGATTAAACTTGTCAACTAGTGCAAATTGCCGCCTCTGCCAAAGATTGATAAATTTTGTCTTAAGTGGCCTCCACGTAAGCGACTGGAAATGTACCAAAATTCATCTCATGTCTGACCGTAAATATATATAAATATGTCTGTTTTGAAATGTTTTCACTTGTTAAACATTGATTAAGTATGCTTTGCCTGTCGTCATCAAAAGGCCCAAACAAAAGTCATATGATACTTTGGTCAGTCACTCCTATGATGCAAGCATGAAGGTTATTTCTCACTTTTTTAAGCTTGC
>JAAAKL020000125.1:24842-59711 GCA_010016065.2 Carybdea cf. marsupialis auct. non (Linnaeus, 1758)
TCTGATTTTGTTATAATTTTACAAGCTTCTCATACCATTTTGATAAGCTGCTCTGGATTCCGTTGTCTAAATATCAATGAAAACTTTCGTTTTACAAGATGACTTAGAAGCAGTTAACATTGCTTTCAAGATGATGAAGGTGGGTTTTACTGTCCTAGTTTGTCTTGTAACACAGTTAATCGATTTGGACACAGGTAACAAAAACAAAATGAAGTCCTATGACATTCATAAAGAGGGAAAAAGGAAACTCATGGAAAGTTGTCTGGAATTGTTTAAAAGTTAACGGATAGATCTCCATTAAAATAATCTGCCTTGCAAAATGGCAAACCGTATGCTGCCCTCTGTCATGGCAGAAAAACCATAGACTTTAAATCTGCATTTTGTTGCAGAGGTTGATAAGTTTATATTGGTGTGGAATGTAGTAAGAGCTGTTTATTCTGCTTCGTGGTAAGAGTCATTGAGCATGGCTTTAGTATGAGCAAGGACCATATTGTTGAAAACCTTGGCACATAATCAGTGATTGAAACAATGCTTGGTTTGTGATTACTTCGGGCTTCACGAGTCTTCATGAATATGGTATGGCAAGGGCTCTTAGATATAGTTGCAAGCTCACACATCCACGCTACAAGGCAGCTCTTGAGAACAAGGAGCAGGAAATAGTTTCTGAAAAGCTCAAAAGCGAAACTGACAATGGAAGAGATTGTTTAAGTGAAAACGAAGAGTTCTGTCATGCCATGCTAAGAATCACTGGAATGAAAACAGGACAATGCAATTTTGACAAAAGTATGTCCTTTTCAAATGACCCTCGGTTACAAGCAAGCAGTAACTTCTTGACAAAACAATGGACGGTATAGAAAGATTTAGGAAAATTATTGATCTTGGACTGTTGAATTATCACATCGTTTGGCAAAAGGTTTTATAGATTTCGTTTTTGTTGTAAAGCATACATTTATATATGCATGTTTTAGATCTAATAAAGCAAAAGCAATGAGTTTGAAATGCTATTTTCATCTGTTCAGAGTTGCTAAAGAGAGTGATAGGATAATGAACAATGTTTACATTGTTAAAGCCTTGGAAAGCTCTAGATCAGAATTTGTAAGTTTTCTTCTTGATTCCACAAATGTAATTTGTATGGACGGTACTCATTTTGCTGTTGGAAGTAACAAGACTGTGATACGTTTTCATTTACTTCCCTATTCTTGTGACGGAAAGGAAACATTGATTTCTTAGCATGATAAATTGGGTATAAAAGATTTGTAAGCCTTAAGAATGAAGAGACGACTGGCGTAGAGCATTCTTTGCACCACTGTCAAAGAAAGACGATTTATAGCTTTGTGAGGACCACAGAACAATAGCACCCATCTGTCACGCGAGTAAAAGCATGCCTAAGACGATAGCAGAGCTGAAAAAATGGGATCGCTTCAACACATTCATGATACATGAAATAGTTTAGCACACGAGATCGCATTTTCAACCTGATACCAGAATGTCGGAGATGCAAGAAGAATGGTACGTTGCTCTGTTGACATTTTAGAAATAATTAACGATGTCAGATGCAAGACATTGTGGTCTGCTGTGCTCAAATCGTGCTTCCCACCGCACGTAGTCATAAAAGTGTTGTGAAATGAGAGGTTCTGAGTGGATGATACTGAAAATTCAGCAAAAACGTCGAGCGAACTTAGACTTCAATAGTCCAAGGCAAGTTGATCATATTTGCTGCGTGTTGATCATTTGAAAATGAGGTACCACATTATGAAAGTTGATCAACTTTGGTGATAATTTTGAGCATGCATTGTGATAGTTTAACAATTTTGAAGCAGTGCTATAGCGGCTTTGAGGCTAACAAGCAGTGTGTGGAAAGGCAAGCAATAAGCAATCTGAAGCAACAAGAGTGGTTATGAATCCGCAATAGAATCCGGTAGGGGTGCATTCTCTCACCTGCACTGTTTTAAATATAGAAGGAGAGTGTCAAGCAAGAGGCAAAGAATGATGATAGTTCAGAGAGGTATTGCTTTTTGCTTCTAGAAGGCACAATAATAGAGAGTACTCGCTACTTAGACGATGCCGTAATTAGACGTCAGGGAATAGCTTATACAACTTCCTCAAAATCAAGATAAACAGGACATACAGGCTAAGCATAAATGAAAGAGAAAGATCAGAGAAATGTAAACCGAATGATGGTAGGCGTCAGGCACTTCCTATGTCTCGGGTCATAGGTCAAGAACAATATGGAAATGGTAAAAAATATCAACTAGAATTTGTGATGAAATTCTCAATGGAATATAGATTGTTTGGCAGGCTAAGAGAAGCATAAATAATACAAGGTTTGCGATGTCACGGTTGCTACCCATGCGTGAGATATGGATACTTCGCTAAGCAGCTGGGAAGAAAATGACAGCTACTGAAAACAGTTGCAATCGAAAGATCCTACATCTTCAATTGGCACAGCACCGAGCAATGTAGGGAAGTGTCTAGGTGGAACTGAGAGTGACATCTCCGTGGCTCTTGCAGTATAGAAGAAGACAGAGACAGTCATTTTTGTCAAAATATGGTATCACAAAGGCCTTAGAAGAGGGTGCTTAAAGCATATGTTCCTGGTAATTAAAAGCGGGGAAGAAGACCTTAATACCATTGGAAGGCCACAATTATTACCACGCTCGGGTCGATGACACAAGTTGGAAGGGCACCGTTGGACAGAGGAACAGTTCGTAAAGCCATGTGGGAAGCCATCCTCAAATGAGAGCATGCTGTGGCATTGAAATTTCATTATTCGACAGCTTTTCGGTCCCAATCTTTGTTTAAGCAGAACATCTCAATTAAATATTTGCATCAGTTACTGCCTCAAGAATTTTCTCTCTTTGCTCCGCAAAAGTCGAGAAAGATATCACGCAGAATTAGGAAAACGTGGAAGTACAAATGAATGAAAACTCCATTGACTTGAGGACTTCTCTATACTATACAAACTCTGCATAGACCGTACAGGCAGCATGCATACGCAGGACGTACCAAAAGGTTCTTAACAACTATAGACTCTTGTTGCGACTGTCTGTCTGCACGAATGTCTTGATGTGAATACCAGAGCAAGGATCGTCCGTTGACAGACCTAAATGAAAACATTCAGGTTTCTTCCTATAGCATTAACGAGCAGCTGTTGCCATGCTGTCAATTAGAGATTATTCTCAAGAAGGTGATTTAAACTTAAGACATGCTTACAATGTTATTGAACATGGACCAATCAGCTACAATGATGATGCACTGAATACCATCGAAAAAAGGAACAACGATTTGCATAATAGTTTTGCGATAGCATAACAAAGAAATTCTTCCATCTTCATGAAACCTAAACTCCTTGAAAGGATAAGAAAGTATGCCAATTTTGATTATTGTTCAAAACAGTGAAAATACATGTGTCAGGGAGGAAGTAGTTCTCCCTTGAAAACTAGAAATCATAAAACTGATTTTATGCTCTCTGAAAAAACGGAGAGACCAAAAATGCTCAGTATGTAGGGAGGCAAAATCACACGGACGTACATGACTCAACAACAGTAAAACATCCCTTCTAAAGAATATACTTTATGGACATGGCCGCGATTGGTACGGAGATAAATTATGTATTTGAGAAATCTAGTTCTAATATCTTAATCTACAAGCGAAGTTAGATAGGTTGCTGTTGCTCTATCAGTGTTGTATTTAAGAGAGGGCACATGGCCATATCCCCCATAGGCTCAAGCCAGTAATTTGTTTGTTTATTTCTGTTTCAAAGTGTTTAAAATCTACTTGGAAGACACCTGTACTCTATATGATTAGTAAAATAACGCCATCATCCAAAATCATCCCCCTCCCTGAAAATTTTCTGAATACGCCACTCTGCTCCTCTCAGATAAAGTTGGTTAGTTTATAGATACTGACTTGGTGTAAGCATAAAGCAAACGGATTTTGTTTGTTTCTTTTTGTACGGTTGTGATCATTTTAAATATGTGTATGCAGTGGCGGTTTTGAAGGGCGAGGGGGCCGAAAAGTTTGCGGGATGCTATGACGTCATACATTTCAAGGAAGTTCAGAAATGATCGTACTGTGGAAGTTTCTGAGACACTTTATTCCTTCCAGTGGATACAGTTTTGAGGTTTCACTCACTTCCATGAGATTGATATGGGCAGTTACACACATCCTTTTTCTAAGCATTGAGGGGAAAGCCCCCGTACCGGACCCTGTCGGTCTCCCCCCACACCCCCACTGTGTGAATGATTTGATTTTGTTTGATTACTTCATTAGTCGCATAGCTAGGGTGAATAGCCGTGCATTTTATTTGAGAGGGAAAAGTTTAAGATATTTTGTCTCAGCTGTAAATCCAAAGTTTGACGGTTGATGAAGATATTGAAGTTAAAAATTAGTAGGCGAACTATCCTGGCTTCACTAAAGAACAATTTGGTTGGAAAGCATGAAACACAACCGTGACCTGCAGAAGAATACAATCGACATAATCAAATCTCTTTGACACTAGAAAGAGGCTTCCAAACAGCTGTAGTGTAGGTAAGGAAGTGAAATCTGAAAAATCTGAAGTTCCTTTGTCGATTCATGCAGGTTATTCATGCAGTACAAGGTGAAGTGTCACGAAAGTCGTTCACCCCGTTAAATGGAAATCGTGGCTGGGCTCTTGTGGATTTCTCTTGCTCAAGCCTCGTTTCTATTCGATTTCGCAGAATGTATTGGTGCAATATACCATGTGAGCAAAATATTGCAGACACAGCAGTACTTGTGCGATGGGGTCTATTGAACTTTACTGTTTCGAACCTGCAATAGACACTAACAGGCGTTGTACCGTAAACTTTACCTAAGCTAAGGACACGGAATTTTTAGCCTACACTGATGAAGAGTGATTTACATTAATTGCAAGAGAGAGATGGATCAAAAGCCAATGTCGTCATCAGCGGACAAACCTCTGAAGGATTGTGTAGCGTACGAGGACATACAACAACTACGGGCACACTTTGAATTGCAGGTGACTAGCGATGGGGCTTATCATCTCCTCCCCCTTATTGGTTTTCTGTCAACAAATAAATTGTTGTGGAACGGGAGGATCCTGTGCGATCAACTGGAGAACCCGTCCGTAATTGTGGTTTTAGTAGAAAAATACGGTCCACTAAGTACAAGAGCGTCAACAGATTTTACCGGAATCTTTGTGTGGAGAATTGCGGAATCTACAGTGTTGAACAAAATCAAAGAGGATTGTCAAATCATAACAACCCAAGAGCAAAAGTTTTATCTAAAGGCCATGGAGGCTGATACTTGGAACGCTATCCAAAAACTTTATCCTTCGTCACGGTTTAGTTTAACCACGAAGGCTTCGGCTTTCATGGCAGTCCTTATTAGCGACACGGATCTGAAAGAGTTTCAGTTGCCAGACGAATATTATCTAAAGGAACTTTCGCAGTCAGATGCTGCAGATGCTTCGGAGAATTGGAAATTTGCATCTCGCTGGGCAAAAACGAGATTTCAAGGCTGTGCAGAGGCCAAACTGGCCGTCGGGGCTTTCACTGATATCGATCACAAATTAGTTAGCTGGGGGTTTGTTTTTGAGGACGGCTGCATAGGAGGTCTCGGAACTGCGAAGGAACACCAGAGGAAGAACCTTGCCGCGAATGTGGTGAAGATTCTCTGCAAAAAGATTTGCACTTTACAGTGTCGCCCATATGTATTTATAGAGGACATAGAAACTTCGTCTGTTCCAGAAGCGTTTTTCACTAAAATTGGGTTTTCAATAATTAAGGGATCACGGAGATATATATGGGGAAGTTTACATGTTTCTAATGGTTGAGGATGGACTTCACTAATAGCGAGTGGTAGTGGCAGACAGTGGGGATTGAGACCGCCAAGTATTGAAATGCTCCAATTCACGAGCAAGTTTGTTTATTAAGGTCACTAGGTGTCGGTTTGGTTTTGTGTGGCGTAAGTGTGCTTTTTTGTAGTATTTTGTACAAACAGGAAACTCGCACCTCCAAAACGGGCAAACAACGAGTGCTAGTCTGTTTTCACACACATTGAATATTACTTAATAAAAACTATTTAAAAGTTTTATAAAGGCTTTCACTGTATAAAAGTTTGTAGAATAGAAATTAGGCACAACCTTTCAGAATTTCAGAGCTTAGAACAAGTACATGAATTGGTATACGTAGGTAGCTATGGCATGTATTTCTGACCCATTTATTACAACTAAAGTAAGGTTTGCAAGAGCTATTAAACTAGCTCCTCCAAGTGCATTTAGTGAGATAATGATTTAGCTTTTAGGCAAGATTGCTTGTAAGTAATTATCAATCAAAGGAGTAATTGTTGGTGGCATATTAGATACTAAATTGTTATATTAATTGACAAGGCTGGTATTGGATGCTTTCGCATAGGGAAGGTGGTCATTTCCATCAGGGATTGCTACTCTTCAAATCATACCCATTTCCTTGCCTGAGGCTTCTTTTCCCGTTTTGACAGTCCTTATTTTCTATATGATTTATAGAGGATTGTTGCTGAGGTCCTTCTCTGCCAATTGCTTTTGAAACCAGTAGATATTAGTTTGTAATCATTACAAGTGACATTTTCCTCTCTGTAGTATGTTGTATATGCCCCTTGTTGATGATTCAGTTATAGAAGGTATAGGAGTAGTAGTTACTTAATTCTACCCAGCCAGTCATCAAATTATGTTTTACACTAAATGTTCCAGTGTATTGTATACCAAAATGTCGGATCCATCAATAAGAGGGGATACCATAGTGGAGGTCACATTGCTTGAAAATTTTGTTATAAGCTCAGATAACATTGAGTAAGTATTTGTATTATTTTTTGACAGAAGGTATTTGAATGTGATGGATCAAAATGATGATTTTTTCTGGCCTATGTATCTCAGCTAGAATTCATAATTTGGTCATTTACTAAGTAATGGGTCTGGACTCACTTCTGATCAGATTGGTCCATATCATAGCTTCTTCAAGTAGGTTTTACTTTACATCTTTTAGAGGAAATATACTGTAAGCAGCTAACCATTGCTTGGCTGTTAGACAACATATGTTACTGGCATGCCTTGTTTTAAGGTTTGCCAGTATGATTGATTATAGATGCACCAATGTATATTAACTAGCTAAGATTAATTGAAGTTACTTCTGTCAGTTTGACTAGTGAACTGTGATATTTATGTAGTATTAGATAGGTGCAACTAGGGCAGCAACAAAGTTTAGGGAGGCTCAGTGAGAAGTAATGGTTTTATAACATCATTGCTTGTAACAAGCATTATGTCTTTTATTTGTCATCATCGTCTCCATTTAAGGTCACTTCCCATTTTATTGTGGGGTTTGACAGTGTTGTTTGTATGCTTTTAAATACCGGTAGTTTTACACATTTTAAGCTTAAAAAAAGACAATAGTTGTATCTGTTCCACATGTTTAAAGGAAGCAAAGATGAGATTTTCTTTTCCCAAAAGGTAGGCTTATCTAAAGATACACAGGTTTCATGTTTACTAGGTCATCTACAGTATTTTAGATCCCTCCTCTCATTTGGCCTGTATTGCCTTATTTCAAAAACTTTCTTAAATCCACTTCATATATTCCTTGATGTTCACAAACTGCCATAGTTCAGCAGTAAGTGTAAATGAGTGGGAATAGTTTAAAACAATTTATGATATAACAAAGGTTTTTTTGTCAAAAGCTTGACGACATAAATTGCATTGATTAAAGAGGCAATCAATTCACAGTAGTAAAACATCAGAAGGGCAAGAAGTGTTTAAATTTTACTATGGAAACAAATATTTTGCTATTGATATAACTTGCTGAAAACTCTGGTATTTATCTTGCTAGAGCCCTCCTGCTTTGCCCCACTTTGTCCTGTTTGCCTTACCATGCCTTACACTTTTATGGTCTTGATATGGACTTGTTTGAAAGCATGACATTGGAAGCCGAAGATATGAAATTGTGTGTGCATGACTGTAGCAACTGCAAGCATGTGCCCCCCACTTTTAGCCAAAGTTGTTACATATGTATCCACAGAATAGGTGTTGTTAGATTAGACAGTGGCCTCCCCCCCCCCCCCCAGTTTGAGAATTGTTGCTATGGCTCTGTTGTCTTATGTATGTGGGGAATGATGGGGTAGGGTAGAATGTGGCCACAATTTTAGAAAAAGTAAGCCATTTGGGGATCTGAGTAGTGTCATTGGGAAGTCTTCACTTTTTACATCAGCCAGTAAAGAATAGTGGACCAAAATTTTATAGAAGCTAATTGCGAAGGTAGACTTAAAATTTTTGCAAAGGAAAGACTTGATGTTTGTGGTATGTAGAGTCTATTTTAAGTGGCATGATGTGTATTTTACAGAATAAAGATTAGGCGGTCAATTTTCATATCCTCTTCTTTGAGTATTTAGATTACTCGGACACCTACTGTGTCAAGAACCAGTTTTGAGTTACTGAAGAGCATTAGTCAATATCTGATTTTGATGATATCAGATCAATTCCATTTTGGTATTTACTGACAGTTTATGGATATCTGATGAAGTTGGGAATGCCCCTCTTATGAGTTGACCAGTCTTGGCTCTCATGTCTTTCTGAAATTCAAACCAAGGATATTTTTACTGAGGCCTATCTGAAATTGGAGCTTGTTGATGATTATAAACCCGTCAATGGATACCAACCTTTGCATCCAATCCTTAAAATATGAGCAGCAAGAGTCATACAGCCTTAAATAGGTAAGTACGTAAGATGCATGACAGGGAAGTGTAACAGTTTTTTTGATGAAAGAAAATTCTACTTTTTTTATTTGCAACAACAAGTACTTCTATTGATCAATTCTACTGCTAAAATTCTTAAATATCCCTAGAAAGAGGTATTCTTTCCGGAAAACTTCTATGCAGAGGGGACATTTGTGAATGCAGTAGTATTAGCATATTGTTGATACTGTTCATTCTCACTCGATCTTTTGACCCGTTTAACTCTGTCAATAGAAGAATTGATCCAAATATAGAAGACACGTTTTTAGGTTGAAACGCCTTTTTGTATGATTATCATCAGAACCTTTACACCATAAGTATAATACCAACAAGATTGAAATTATAGTGCAGAACAATCTGATTTGATGAGGCATGCAGATGTGTTTGGAAATGAAAACATCTCTTACAAACTCTTTGAAAATTAAGTTAAGAATTGACTGGTTATAGTGATGCATATCCTTGTGAATGTGCAGATGTGTACTTGGCAATAGATTATACTCAAAGTCGAGAATGCCACCAAAAAAGAGGTGTACAGTGATTAAGCGAGTCAAGTGTAATTGACACTCCATATTCCCGTTCCATTCAAGGCGTAGCTCAAAATCCATGAAACCTTTGAAAAATTGACGAAAGAGTTTGTGTAGTGACTTGTCTGCTGGATACCCACAGATCTGTTACAGGGCAGTTAAGATTATGAACTGTTGTGACGTACAACAGGAAATATGTTAGTGATTCATTCATAAGTTTGTATTTACCTGCTTAGGTTAGCATTCCTGTACGATCCAGCAAAATCTTCCTATCCTGGTTTAGTCATTTTGTATATGATAGAATGAGTTCCTTATCTGTACTATACATCAATTGTAAATACTTAGTTGATCAGTTAGGAAGAGAACTTTCATCGAACCAGACGTGTCCTGTCTTGATATCATTCTAACAGGAATATCGACGTGCGGCGTTTCATCCAGGGAAAGACAACATGTACCACGCTTGTTTTCCTTGTGCAAGATGGTTGATTACCTGCATAAAACCCTATGTAGCTTAAGATAGGCATAATGTGAGGGTGTTGTTGAATGTGAGGCCCCAAGGAAAATTCACAGAATGAGTATGAATCTTACTTGCAGCAGTAATTTGTAACCCACTTCTTGCTTTGCTTTAGCCAACACTAGAAATACTCTTGCGCATTCCATATTCGTTTTCTTGTCTGATGAGGGCGCAGGAAGTAATTTAGGGTGGTGGGCACAAACTGTGGGTGGATGGATTCAAATAATTTTTGAATTTTTCTTAATTTGGCCCTAGGCCCCCAAAGTCTCCGCTTTGTAAGGTCACGGTTATCTGTTAGGCAAAGTTCCTTGTTCCTACACGGTAAATCCATTTGATAATGGCCCTGCTGTCTGCTAATAGAGTGCTCAACTATTTCTAGGAACTGATGGTCTTCCATTGATAATTCGGCCTTATCATCAATCTGGCGCTCAGGAAAGTCAAGATTAATTGATCTTCTTTTCACTCTTTCCATTTCTTGCAGCTTTTCCATTTCCTCTATGGCTACAATGTCCACTTGATTGACCAAGGGCCTAGCCCTTTTGCTATCCACGCCATGCCGCACCATATTCCAAACAACCCAACCTAGCACGTTTCTTGCAGTATATGGGCTTCCTGAAGGCCCTGTTATGACCTCTAATGGAGAATAGGTACCTGCTACTGAGTTGCCAATTAACAAGCCAACCTTTGCATCCACTTCTGGTTATTCTATATGTTTTAAATGTTCCCAGTTCATTATATAATCCCTCGTTGGAATGTGTGCCTTTGAAACTGGCATGGATTCTTTAATGTAGACATTTGGTAGCGAAACAGAACTTGTGCAGCTTAAGTTACTTATTTCTAGAACTGATAAAATAAATGGGTCCGTTGTATGTGCCTCCCTCATGGTATCTATGTTAATTTTAGCCTTTCTCCCGCTCATTCGGAGCTTCTTATGCAATTCGTTGGCACAGAAAGAGATGCTACTACCTTGGCCCATGAATGCGTACGTTTCCGCGGCCACACCTGTTTTCTTACATTTGACTATCACAGGTATAAATGCCAAAGTACAGAATCCGTCTCCAGCCCCTTATGAGACGGTGGCATTTCCTCGGTGCATGCCAAAGTTGGTGTACTTGCTTGAGCTACCCTTTGCTCCTGATCTACCTGGTCCTCTACGGTTCCCAAATCTTGGCTATTTTCTGTTAACGTTTCCTGATGTAAATAGTATGGTGTTCCTTTCCGCACTTTGCACAAACAGTCTACAATATTTACTTCTGTGACCATGCTTCAAGCAACTAGAAAAAGCCCCCTTTTCCCTAATTATTTTGAGCCTGTCTTAAATCGTCAAACGCAGAAACCGTCTACATTTATCTGCAATATGTTTATCCAGGTTGCAATAAATGCAGTGCTGCATCTGCCTGTCCATAAAAGAGCTAGTTTTGCTACCTTGTTTTGATACAGCTGCAGCGCTCGACGTAGTAACTGTTTTGTTATTACTTTCTGGTGAAAGTACGGTGGCTAGACTGACTCTTTCCCATTTTGTTGTTTCGCCTTTTGACGATCTATCACTAACCTTTCAACCTACAGAAAGTTTCCCACACAAAGGATCATTGACCTTATTTCCTCCAAAGCAATAAATTGTACTAAGTACTTGAAGGTGACCCTGATCCCCGGGTCAAGCATACTGAAAACCTTGCTGTGCCATTTGTCTTATAGGGAGTATGGTAACTTTCTCACTAAGAGCTTTATGTTCTCTGGGTAGTCACTAATTTGCAAAGCGGTTATCGACTTTACTGCGTTTCGACACTCTGTCAAGAAGATGGAATATGAATCTAATGCCTTAGGATCATCGGACCTGATGCTATTCCTCTCCAAAGCCTTCTTAATGTATGAGCTAACAACGATTTTGCTATCCCCATATCTATACGTTAACTCCTTCACTGCTGCCTTGTTACCAATAGTAGCATTCAAGCTACCGTATCCTTCGATGATCGAGTTTGCCTCTCCGGATGTGAACTGTCCGAGATAATTCATCCTTTCATCGTCACTAGAAGTGTTCATTATAATTCGAGTTCTGAACTAAATTTTTAGATATCAGAAGCTATCTTTCTTAGTTCCCCTACGGCCACAATTAAAGGGTTCTCAATGGGATTGACTATTGAATCACGATTTTCTGCTATCTCATAGTAAGGCATTTGAATCTCATCATTATTGATGCCTACATTGCCCCTACAAACCACATCCCTAGGTAACTCGTGCTCTAACTGTGCCCTTCCCTTAAGATTCATGTGGTCAGGGTTTCGAAGGCTCTTTTCTCCCATTAATGTTTGCCTTACTCTAATTGGATTGTTGTTGCTACTAGCAACAGATATAGCATCTTCATATCCATCTATAGCCCTAGTTATTGCTTCAGAAGCCTCCAATTCCATTTTTAGCTTCAACGCCTTTTCTGTCATTTCCAGTCAAACTTGAGCTAATTCCAATTCTTCATGTTCTTGGAGTGAAGTTAACTTAGAGTCAATCTCTGCCTTTCTTTTCCATTCGAGTATCTTTTTCATCGATGTTGCAGAGGCTCCCGACTTCTTGTTTGATCGAGATTCCTTTCCATAGTTCTTTGAGACGCAATCAAAGTCAGTAATGACATTCTCATCAACGATGTTATTCAAATACTCCTCGAGTTTTTGAAATCAATTAAACTTCTAGTCTTCTCTTCTGAAAATTCCGAATATCCTTTTCAAGTTCTTCTTTATTTAACAGTCCCTGCAGTTTGTCATTGTCACTTAAGAACTCTTCATATACTACAAGCGATTCGCGATATTGCTCCCTAATAAGTATAAACGCATGTTCATCTTGTCCTAATGCGTCTTCAATAAGGCCTGTTTCTTAGAAAGGCGACTGACAGTGACATTGTTGCAACTAAATAGCGATTCTGCTCTGATTCAACGAACGAATAAATCAGTGATTCAATACCAGAGACAAAATGTCCGTCTATGTCGATCCGTCCGTCTCTTCCATCTACAATCAAATCTAATCTTCTTTACTTTAAAACGTCTCTATATATACAAATACAAATATTCGAAACTTAAATAGCTAACCAATCAAAATATACACGGAACTCATTAAAAGACTACACAAACATTGAATCATCGCAAACCGTACACCCAAAGATTATCAATTTCCTTCTCTCTTACTGAGAACGAGGTTTTACGTTAATACATATTGAATCCGTCCTCAATCCTTGCTGAATCATACGGATGCAGCGTTTCTAATCACGATCTCCTATTTACAAATAAATTCCAACACGTGATGTCACCATGACTTACGAAAGCATGGTGATGAGGAAAATCCCAACAGACATCTCTTTTCGCATAAGCCTTTTCTTTTGCGTATTCTTGCCCATTCTCCGTTTTCTTTCTATCTCTAGATTCGAAGTCGCTATACTGTTTGGGAATTTCTCTGTCCTGACTTGACTTATCTTGCTGAGAACGACCCATCCTAACCACGATCCGATACCAAAACTAAATGCCTTCCTTTATCAAATTCGTCAATGAAATGTGCTGTCCTAATGGTTACGAGGAATTGCATCGAAAATCATCACAAATTAACTTTACTTTGGACATCCTCATATATTTTAAACTCCAATATTTAGTGTGACGATTGACTAAAATCAAATAACAATAACCTAGTATAAGACATGTGATATAAATACAAAATTACAAATACCATAGACCAAATATACCTATGGATGAAAACAGCGTGATGCTTCAACCACAAAACTTTTTCGAACAAGTGCGCTTTATTTTAAACTAAACATACTTACAATACATAAATGCACTAATCATAACAAATCATACATCAACTTAACATTCTACTTATATGTATAAAAAATATAAAATATCTTGTCGAATTTGGTATGTCCTCATACCTAAGAATACTTCAGCACATCACTCAAGAAGTTTAACCAACAACCTATTATACCTAGTCCAATCTATCTGGAGACAGTCACTTGAGAATCATAAAGTGGTAAAAATGCCTAAAGATAAAATAAAAGATGATAAAAAGTAAAACAAAAGCGACAAGAAATAAACATAAATCCTAAAAACAACAAGCAGGAGATACAAGTTATAAAATAATTCATGAACTGTGAAATAGTGCCGAACACGCAGCTATGGTAATGGCACAGTTGACATTACTAATTTTCGATTGTACATAGAAATTACTTGCTATTTTACTTTCTATTGATACAAGTTTATAATTTTTGTATCAAGTTTTCAAGCTCTTTTTAACAATTATTTAATCAAGGTATGAAAGGTCAAGTATTGTCTCCTTTGACTCCTTGCCTCTAGTTGGTATTTCTAATTTTCGGTCATACAGAAGAACTACTTTTTATTTAACTTGTTAGTGAGAGCTGATGATAATAATCGGTAATGTATCGGGTATTTTGTTTTCATCTCGAATCGAAATTCTCCGCCAACACAAAGGAAGGGCCGGAACTGCGTTGAAAATGGTGACACCGTAGGGCTTAGAGAATATTGTGTGACATGCAACGAAACATCAGCGATTATATACATCGAGCAGTTCGTGGAGTTTGTATTTCTAACTTATGTCTGTGTTTACCTTGGCCATAATATTCATATTAAGATTCCATAGGAAATAATGGGAAACATTTATAGACGACGTTACCACTGTCGTACTAGAAAAGATTCGTATTATCAAAAGTTATAAATTTCATAGTCCGGGAGCCAGATAGGGTCACAATGCACCCCCAGGATCCTCTGATATTGGTATCATTGCATCGGTTCAAGGGTTCATATTTGTCTGGAACAATATAATGTCTTCTGTCTTAAAAAAATGAGGGGGGGGGGGGGGGGCCCTCTACGTTCTCCGTTGATGAATGCCATGCCATCTAGGGAAAAGACACTCATTTTTTGATCTGCAAAACTAAATAAAAATCAGGCATATTTTTAATGGTCTATGTTTTTGCTGATCTAATAATTTCTGAAAGCAAAATCCTTCCGTTTAGTTGATGCGAGCTAATTGCGCCTGTCGTTTGATACTTTTTGCAATCGTTCTACTATCGTCTAGCACCACAAGATCTCTGAAAACAACATTGACAAATAGGCCTGTATGCTCTGCTTCATGTTTCAGGAATTGAAACTGCAAAATTTTCTGCAAAATTTCTCTTATGAAATGCATTTCAACAGTTCATACATCACATCTGTGAAATAGCCACCAGAAATCGCAACCGAATTATGGGGCGTGAAGCTCAATTTTCAGAATAGGAAGTTAGAAGTACGTGACTGTATTTGTGAAAAGTTCTGCAGCTACGCTTGTCACACAAACTTTCAAGATTTTTCAGTCGGATTCTTTGACTGTAATAAATTACGCATGTGATTTATTCAATGATCGCATTGAGCATCAAATAGCACGCAAACATCATATGATTGTTCGATATACAAAATCTGCTGATTGTCTGTATCGCGTTTGTTTTATCGAGTGGAAAGTTCGACCACAGACTTGAAGCAAGTCCATGTCATAACAACATAGAGTGACTGATGTTATGTGCATCGAATTAAACATGGCTGTTGGTGGAGGTCAGGATGGCTTAGCTGACCTTACTAATGACAGAAATAGTGGTGAATCTCACCCCCTCTGTAAGTTTGGTTTCATTTAATTCACTTGTTATTTATTGCAAGTGCATGATCGCTCTTTAAAGTTAAAATCTGATTAGGAAGTAGGATGTTTAAGCCTAGCTAGACGTCGAGGTCCAGTTGTATTCGAAATGTATACCCTGATCTCTTGTGCAGGCCTACATGTGCAATGCACTTGCAGACAGGAGGGCTCCATCCAGAACTGACGTTTCTTTAGTAGTAGCCTTGTAAATAGCTTGGAATCGCATAAAATGTATATGAAAAAGAATTACACCGAATTTATTACAGTCATATATTATGCTGATTTGCGTAAGAAAAGCCTACCTCGTTGCAACTTGACTATGCCTATAGTCCGAGGGCATAACGGAGCAAACATCTTAGAAGATTAAGGTGGGAAATATTATAACGTATAGTATAGCAAATTTATTTTCAACCTGGAGAGCTTTCAGATATGTTGCTGTAAGTTATAATGGCGTCACAAATGATGTGAAATATATTCGATAAAGCTTTTCACCTTTTACTAAAACGATTCTAAAGGTCGGGACTCTTGTACTTATGATCTCTCGCAGTTAGTTTAGTTTTATTGTGGTGATTTCACAATTCGTTTCTCTATTAATGTTACTGTTATCGATAATTTGGATTGACAAGTGCATATTGCGTATGCCAGGTCAATGAATGTAATAAGGCCAATTGAGCACTATTACATCCGTGGTGTAAATACTTGTTAAGGAGTTTGTTGGAAAAACATCATTTGCGTACTGTATGATTACAGTTATGAAGAATGGAATTTACTGCCAGATACACGGTTATTAATTGTTAATGTTGTATCAGTTTCTAACATGTATATTATCATATATGTATATTATATGAATTTATCAAATGTCTATAAATATAAACTTTATGCCCTCACAATTTGCAGATATAGGTTATTGATTACAGTAAGGTGTAACCATGCATTATCTCAATATAGTTTGTCAATGTTCTCCCTTTTCTACATCATGAAAGATGTGCACAGTTTCCAGTTTTGGTTCTCATAATCATCAGTTACCTACATAGATGGCACTTGTAGTGGCTATTTCACCAAGGAGTCAAGTGTATTCACCAAGTTTTTACAGCATTTATTTTGGTATCTCTGCTAATATTATATCATGAAATGTTGCTCTAGACACAAACCACAAGCAATCGTATGATAAGCAAACACGTATATTCAGGAAGGCTGCAACAATCATTAACTCAAAAAGCTGTTCAGCACTCAAACAACTGTTACAGCAGCCAACCAACAGTGATGTCATCAAAGATACCAGTGATAATCTGGGAAAAGCAAGAGGATAAGGCAGATGCTGTTAATATCTGTTGAACAAATTACTGTTCTCCAACTTGACCATGATCTGTTCAACCCTGCAAATTATATAATAGAAGAAATATAGTCACCTACTGATCTCACCTCCCACCTCCTGGCATTAGCCCTCCTGTTGTGGAATAAATACCTATTGAAGTGCTGAAAATGACTTGATTATATCCTGTTTGTTAAATCCCTATTAAAACATTTAAATATGATTTGGGCAAAATGAAATTGTACTACAAGACTGAGGAAACATTTTGGATTCTCAGAGGAATTTTAATTGTGAAACTATCATCATTTTGCTGGGTGGTCACCAAATTTACACATTCTGTTGCTGCAGGTAGTTATCTTACTTGGATATCCATGTTTTCTGCTGTTCACCCATTCATTCATATGTATAGATCCTTATCTCTGTCTTCTCTGAAGCCTCTTTTGCTTGTTCAAAGTAATCTTGAAGCTTTTTTCCTCTTCTTTTTTTTATTAATTTCACCATTCTCAAGGCCAAAGCCACTACTAGGAATGGGGTTACATTTTACTTTTGGATGGCAATCTATTCATGCTTGCTATTCATGTTATTCTTGCTTTGCTATTCATGCTATTGATGCCTGCAGTCCCACTTTACAAGAGCAAGTGACTGAGCACAGTACCCCCAGGATTGTGACAGGCAAGCCTAGGTTCAGTTGGAACTCACAACTCTGGTTCACATCTCTATGCCATTACTGTGTAAAGCTCTACATTATCTTTTACACATAGTACCATAGCATCTGCAAACAACATCTGCCAAGGAGCATTCTCTGTGGAGCATGTCCATTTTATGAATCCATAATCATGGTAAAAGGAATGCACTAATTGTGGAGCCTTGGTGTAATCCAACTCAAACTGGGGAATTTTACTCACATTAGAGCCTCCATGGTCTATTGGTTAAGGAGTTGGGCTCACATGCCAGAGGTTGTGGGTTCAAGTCCTGCCTAGCCCTATATAAAGACTATCGGTTGGGGAAGGCAATGGGAGACCACCCGTGTAAATGTGCTCTCTCCCCAGGACATTGCTCACTCTGGCTGGGCAACAGGCTATGCTCGAAATCGAGTATGCCACAACCCCCCCAAAAAAACCCCCCCAAAACCCAACTCACATTACACTTTACTTGTGTCACACATATATCATACATGTTATTGGAAACTCTTTTGTTTTTGTCTCGTATTCCCATGTAGCTGTTAATGTGGTATCCCTGGACTTCTCTTGCAGCTGTTGTAAGGCAAAAATGGCATCTGTTGTTGATTTGCCCAGTAGAAGATCAAACTGCCTTGCACTTATTTCTACAATACTCCTTAGCTGATAATCATGCTCTATTTCATATGACATCATGCAATATAGCTGAAGTAACCCTAACCCTAACCCTAACACATCTGGTGCCTCATTTTGTCAACAAAGGTTTAGGGCAGGAGTATCACAAGCTTATAACTCAATTCTGATCTGCCCAAAATCTCTGATACAATTTTATTATTCAGACTTGGATATACTGGTCATTTTTGTTGAAGTAATGAAATGGTAGCAAATTTGGTCTTCAGGAAGCCTAAGCATGACCAAAAGAACTTGGAAAGAGAAAACTGTACATTGTAACCTCTTGTATGTAAACAGTGGGCTCAACATCATGGATTTGGTACAGCAATGAGCAACAGAGAGTACTGATTAACTGTTGTTATACGTACAGGTACAGCATATTAATGATGATGATGTTGATGGCTGTATCAATATTCATACGAATTACTCTGCTTATAAATGTGCCCAAACATGTTTCAATCTTATCTTCACTCTTTGTAAATGTGTGTATTTTTATTCTTATTTGCAAATTGTGGACTTTTGGAGAGCATTCTTCATGCTTTATATTGTCAAGAGATTTTCATATGTATATGTAGAACTTTTTAGTGTAAAGCAAGGCCTTTTACAATCAGAAATCTCTTTTTAGAGATTTTCTTATTTTTTTAGTGTCTAAGATTGACATTGAGGAATTTGAGAACATTCATTGGCCCAAACTTGAAAACTCAGTCCATATGATCTTAGAAAAAAGCACCAATGAAACTGTAAGACTATCATTTGAGGAGCTATACAGGTATGTTCTTGCTGTTACACTCTTTCCTATTGTTGTATCAATCTTTTAATGATGTAATAGGATAGGGGTAGGATAATATTAAATTATATTTAATGCTAGTGGGAATTCTAGTTCCAAAAATTGTGGCAGTGCAGTCAAAAGATTATCACTCTTTCTTAGCCTATGATAGATTGCCTGCTAAATTGAACCTCTATTTAGTAATGAGTATGATGCAACCCACAGTAAACAATATCATGGAGAACACATAGTAATCTTGATAAAAACAAGGTTCACGTAGCATACTTGAAACCTTTTTTAAATGGATCTTAAGGTTCTCCATTTGCCTTTACAGAACAAGGTGAGGCAAAAGTACCCATGTGCAAGATAGGGACTTCCCACTTACTGAAATTTAGAATGTTCCAATCAACCAAGCCTTATTTCAGTCACTACCAGCATTCAAGCTGTATAAAGTAACAGTGATAATAATGGTAATGATATTACATTGTGTTTCAGAAGAATTCATTTCATTCATCATCATTCATTCATCTAAATTGTAAAACATAAAAATTAAGTGTTATGGCATTTTGTAAAAGCATATACCCATTTTGGACAAAAAATTAGGGAATGATTTATGATTGCCATTGGCACTGCATCAAAAATTTTTGCTACTAAACATTTCATCTTATAAGAGGACTTATCAGCTGTTTAATCCAACAATAGGATTTTCCAAGGTGTCACAATTGTTAAACATGTTTACATCAATGACATGTAAACTTTGTGTCAGAACATTTGATACTCAGGGGAGATGGGACGGATCATATTGCTTTAGTTTGTATCTGGATATTCAGTGATGTTTTCAGAGAAACACTGAAGTTATGAGGGGATTTCATCAAATGCTTGGGCTGTGAATTCTGACTGCAAACACCAGAATAAATATATGTTTTGTAGCACAGCCTATGAGATAACTTACTTACAACTTCTCACTTCCAGTCAGTGTCTAGTAGATGGTGGGATAAAAATTGGCACTAAAGAATTTGCTCCTCCATGCCTCCCTCAAGTTTGTTGTCACCCTTGAGGCCTGTGTCATGTAGCAGAGTGTCTTCATATGTATATATTGGCTGTCCTCCTTTTCTTTTTCCATGTTGAGGTACCCATGTTACTAGATGTTGTGCTGGGGACTCTTTGTCCCTGTATACATGTCCTACCAGTTTCATTCTGTTTCTTCATATAGTGCTTGAAAGCTTTTCAGCATTACTATACAGCTCCATGTTTGTTCTCTTCTGACTCTGTGTGACAGAGTTAGACACTCATTTAAGCATTCACATATATGTATCATCCAGCCTCTTCTCCACACTCTCAGTTAGTGACCATGAAGAACTGCCATAAAGGAGGATAGACTTCACAGTTGCTCAAAATAACTGTAATTTGGATTTTATACCAGGTTGCTTTTCCGAATATTACTTACTTTGCATAGGGCCTACTATTCCAATGTTTTCATAAAACTTATGTATCTGCCCTTTGAATCCAGCTGCCAAGGTACTTATAGTCTTGTACCCCTGTAGCCCCCACTATAGCTTGCTTGATCAATTTTCCATCAAAGTTTGTATATTCTGAGATGCAACCTTATACAACATAGATTTTGCTTTGTTTGTATTTAGGCCAAGATCAACTTTGCCACACTCCACTTCAACATTGTTCAGTAATTTTCTGGCTCATTGGAAGTCATTGCTCAGCAGGGCAATGTCATTAGCAAAGTCAAGACCTTTAATTGAGATTGGTAGTACTCTCAGATTGTCTCTGCTTGACAATTTGGCCTAGTATTACCTCTTGCCCTTCAGTAGCTTCCCTCTTGACATAGTCCAATACAATTACAAATTTGTAAGGTGCAAGTGTATCACCTTGTATAACTCTAGGTAGGATATCAAAGTACTTGGTATCCCCATCTGGGGAAGTTACCTTGGCATTCAGATCTTTATAAATTAACATAATTGTTTAAAGTAGTCCTTTAGGGATATCATACTCAACAAAAATCTTAAACATTACTTGCAATCTGCAAAGACCATAACTGATGGAGGATGGTTTCTTGTGACTTCATCTACAATCAGAAGCCATTCTGATTGTGATGGGCATGATGGTCTATCTTTGGGTAGATTAGATTTAGTATCATCCTGTTTACAAGTTTAGTGTCAATTGATTTGGGGATCATAGTAGTGTGTAAAGTTGATAGGTGGTCTGGTTTTTTTCTGTGCCATCAGGGATCTTGTTAGCAGAACTGAGGATTGTTGCATCTATGTCATTTCTTTTCAAAACCTCAGTCATCATCCCATCTACTCCTGGTGCTTTTCCTTATTTTTTTCATTATATGCTCCCTCAGATGTTACCCTTCAATATCTTTGTAAATACTTGCTCTACTTCTGTAGAGCATTTACAAACTCTTTAGTCGAAAAGGGTTGCTTCTGTAAGGACATATTTGTACCAGTGTGTTTATAGGAGCTTGGCCCTTATCATACCTTCTTCATCTGAAGTTTATTGTACCTTGGACCTGAAATATGGAACACTTTACAAACTGAGCTAAAGTCCATGAACAAAGCAAACACATTTAGACATAAACCAAAAGAATGTTTTTTAAAAAATATCAGGAAGGAAGAAGATAACATTTATGTGTTCTGTTTGGTTGTTAGTGGTCAAGGGCTGATATAAGAGTGGTACGGGGTGGGTGTTTTTGTGTTTCCAAATCCAATGTTAATACCCTTGTCATTAATTTACACATCTCTAAGGGGGCCATTATGGAAATGAGGGTAGTGAGACCTTATAATGTTATCCCTGCCATTTTAAATAGGAGGTGTTTTGTATTTAGTAGAAGTAGGTTTTATCTCTTCACATATTATTGTGACTGTTTTGAGCCCAGTCAATGTTTTTTTAATGGACATTTTAAAATTGTATTTTTTATGGCAAATAAATACATACATACATGCATATCCAAGAGAAGATGTGTAATATAGTATATGCTGTTGTTATAAAATTGGCCATATTTATATATATTTATGTGTAAGATAATCTTGGCTGGCAATATTTGACCATTGAGACCTGTAAACATCAAAATGTAATGGGTTAACCAATAAGTAAATTATGGTATACATTGTATGATCCCATTGGTGACATTCGTTACTATTTCTCTAGTATCTATTCAAACTTATTTTATGATCACTTAAAGTAAATTGGTCACCATTGCACTTGTTCTAATCTGAAAAATGTGAAATACAATATGTATGATTATTTTTGATTTACTTATCAACTGAGTCTTTTATTTGTCTTTCCTTAGGACAGTCTACAAGTGTGTTTGTCATCATTATTCAGACAAAATGTACACTAGACTAACTGACATTGTCACAACTTACTTGGAAACAGTATCATCTCAGCTGAAGGTAGAACAATTGGGCTGACATTTGTGATCTCATTGTGGTTTTGTTCTTGTTTTTTCTATTTCTTGTGTTTCTCAGAATACCAGAATTTTTAATGGATTGAAAAAGTATTTAAAGAATCAAGTGTGAAATAATCAAAAAGAACAAACTATTTTGTTAGTGTTATTGAACTATCTTTCTAATCATGCTATTGCTTTCATTTCCAGTTATGACTTCAATACATCAGCTAGTTGGTTTGGAATCCATTTTTGCCATCTTTACCTCTCGATTTGATAATAGTGTTCTCTCTCTCTCTTATCCTTTATTTGAGAAAATAATAAGCTAAGTCTTTAATCTTCCCCAAGAAGGTCAACACATACATTTGTAGGATGTGTCTACCAGAACGGCTTAAGGGATTCATTGCCGTTTTATGTTAGAAGTTTTTTCTGTCAGACTACAGTATCAAAATCCCTTTTTTCATATGGTGGTGAGATTTTATTTCTAAAATGAACGTAGTCGTTACAATAGGCTGAGCAACTGCTGCCTATACTAATGTTGATGCCTCATACAGAGGAAGCAGAAAGCAAAGAGGGAGGGTGAAAGTTGCTGTAGATTGTAGAAGACTGCTTAACAGTGTATGCAAGACTCCATAAGAGACTCATTTCTATATTTTATATGTCAATTATTATTTTACACCTTTCCTTTTATAGATTGATTACTTATGTCTTTTATTGTCTTTGGTTTTCTCATCGCCCCATTCCCCCATCCCCATCTCCATCTGTTTGTTATTTATGTCTCCATCTCACTTAGTCAATTATTAATATACCGTTCTCATCCCTCCTAACTTCCTATTATTTGCTCATTCTCAGCTCTTTTCATCTAGACTTTGTTTGCAACAGTAATATATCTTCGTTAGGAGGTACCATGTTTTGGTTAGCGTATTGATCTGTACCCCATCCTCTAAGTGCTTTTATTCAATGGCATTTTTTCCCAGTAAACCTGAGGAGGATTCTTATACGCGAAACCTTTTTCCAAATGTAGTTTCCTTACCTACGTGTTATCCTTGATGCTGATTAAACTGACTAACATTTATTACATGTGTATTGCTCTAGCAGAATGTGATTGCATAGCTTTGAACCTGCCCCTGAGCTGTAATCTGTACAGAATTTTGATTTTATTTTCCTTTGTGATACATTCCATTGGTGGGAGGAATCATTCCGGACCTTTCTCTTATTTGAAAAGATACTAGACAAATAGAAAATATGTCACGAACGGGATTCGAACCCGTGACCTATGCATTTGCGGTGTTCGCTTCACCAACTGGGCTAGGTGAGCTCCGCTGATAACATACTCTATTTCTGTAGTCGCCACATGAGCTTCCAGTTCTCCACCAGAGGACTTTAGCACCCGGCTCTATCCAATTTTGGAGATCAGACTCACTGCGTCATGTGACTTGAGCATGGAAGGACTGGATCCCGCCCATCATTCTATCCAAAGTCGAGAATCCCGATGGTGCTATATTTTCTATTTCTCTAGTTTCATCTCAAGTCTTGTATTCTCAAAAGCACTTTCTCTTATTGGCTGAGCCTGACTTTACAATGATGTGATGACAGTGATCAAAAGCAATAGGTTTGAAGGTACTTTAGGCCTCGCAGTAAATACAGCTGTTAGAGAATTTGCGATTATTTATAATGGAGTTGAATAGCGATTTAGCTATCAGTGTACAAATGTCCAGACTTTCCTTTTGTTTTCTGAAATCAGGTTTTAAAATTACGCAATTCAGTACGAATGTCTTATGAATAGGTTACCGTTCCATTTAGTTTCCTGATTTTACTCCACTCTGTTGCTCTGAGGGCAGTTGCCAATGAGTACATTGTTATATCCGCCTAGAAACGCAACACTATGCTTTGGCATGTCTTTCACCAATGACGATCGATCTTGGGAGAATCAGATCTCCGCGTCTTATTCTGAGACATTCCTAACAATGTGGCAAGAAATTTGGAGATCTAGAGAAATGTTGGCCTATAAAGGGCTATATTAAGCGGGACATAATCAACATGCACAAGCTGACGGCGGAGGGTACTTCAGTTTCCTCTGCTTCACAAACTTTTACACTTATGCTTTCCAATTACTTTTATCACAGCTGATTAATTTGGTAATTTGGTATGTACGAATAAGTTTCCATGACACTGTTGAAAATCGTAGTCCAAGTGACTAATTAGTGAAATGCTTCTGAAGTAACTTAAGAACGTATAATTTACTTTGCAAATGCTGAAATTAATGATCGTACTGATTTAAGTAGAACCAGATGATACTGAATCTCCTACTCTTTTAGTTAAGTATTTGCTTTGTGTGTTAAGGGTTCAACATTTAATAAGCTTTCGACCTGTTTTACTTCTGATTAATGATTTCCACTAATAAATCCCGGCCAAATACTAATGTTTTATTTGTAGTCGCCTCACCTCTATTTTACCACAAATCAGTCAATTTTCGTTCTAGATTTATAATTCTAGGATACATTTTCTAGAAGACTTTTATAACATTGTAGTAGAAGTTGTACAAAATTTAGTCGGTCACGAAGCTGAGGGGGCGAGGGGGGCGGCGCCCTTCCAGATAGAAATTTTTATCATTTACCGCCCCCCCTGAGCAAAATTATAACCGTATTTTAAAGCGTAAAACCAAAGGCTTAGCCGACTTTTATTTGGACTTGATAGCATTTAGAACATACATTGCCATTTTGAGTTTAACTTAGCGAGCTCTAGCAAATTTTATCTAAATTGAAATTTATGGATACTAATTTTAGAATGATTTCCAGAAAATGATGAATATTAACCCCCCCCCTTCGAAATTTTTGAAATCTCAACCGCCCCCCCCCCCCCTCTCCCAGAGGGCCAGCTTCGTGAGCGACATACATTGATAGAATTTGCCGATTTACCGCACCAATCCCTTACCATTTTGTCGTCATAAACTGCAAGAGATGCTACTGTTCATGAACAATAAGTGACTTACAACCCGCTCCCTACCCGTCTTGGTATTAACGTCATAATCGCGTGGCCACTAAGCGTCTGATGCAAAAGACATATAGACGAACGAACTACTGTATAGAAACCTTCAACTGTTGCCTTAGAAGTGGGGAATAGTAGATGGAAACAGGCATTATGGTAGCAGTAATCAGTAGAAAGGAAGTGGAAAGAAGAGCTGGACTGTACATTGACTCGCTAATGAATGGCGCTAGGATATCAATTGTTTATAAACGGAAGCCTTCTATAGGAGGAAAGCAGACGTGCTGCGTCAAAGCAAGTAATGAAGAGTTGGTTGAAAACTTGGAGACCTACTCCTCTGAAGTATACTATGTTTTACCAGCAAAGTAATTTAATTTCAGCCAAATATCCAATAGAAAATTAAACATATATAACATGTAAGAATTTTCTTCTTTTTTTTTCATTCACCGGGCTTGCTGACGGCATCCAGAGAAAATTCGTACTGTACGAAAGACAAAAATATCATCGAATGTTTTTTTCAGAGCGATTTTCAAGGAATTTGAAACCTAGCGCAATTCAGATTGGGTTCCGTGTTGCATTCGATCTCCGTTATGTTCATAGAAATACTGGTGAGAATCTTAGGTAAATGCACTAGTGCAAATTACATTAGAGCTTTCGATATTGGATTTGGAAAAGAGAACAAATGTGCAGTAGCGACATCGATGGATTCTCCCGTCGATACCGACGTATGAGAGCTCAACTGTTCAATCAGCTGAGCAACCGGTGAGTTTGAGTGAAAGTGGCTGAGTAGACCACAGTCACTCGTACCCTTGACATGTTCTTCAAGCATGTTTAGCGTGATACATGTGTGACAAGGCTAGGCGATCCAGACACACGTACAATCCGTCCGACGGGCTTCTCGAGTTTCCGTCTCCCCAATTTCCCTCACATGGACTGGGTGGGCCCCGTGGCGATGGTAAAGAGAAGTTGTCAAAGCTTCCCAGCGCTGGAAAGAAACCGGGATCAAAGCAAAGCAAGCTTTTAAACCACACGGCCACACGCTACAAGATGTGACAATAGTATTGTACAAATTGACTGACTAAACTGAGAAAGAAAATGTCAATGCTTTCGAGTACATACCGTGTCGCTGTCTATCACGCCTTCTTGATGTAGCTGCGAAAGAAAAAATGTATCACTGTAAGCTAAAAGAGGTGTTGAGTGAAAACTGTCATAACTGACATTCAAACTTGGAACCTCGATGCCAGGATCTGAGAATCAAGGCTTGAGACCTGGGACCTAGCGTCTTTACACCATTTAACTGTAGGTCAAACAAGCATAAGAGAATCCAAAGCGGCTGTACCAAGCTGAGCGTAGTTCCTGATCAAAAAGTGATACATAGACTGAAGTTCAAATACAAAACATTAGAAAAGAAATCTGGCTAAACGGAAAAGTAGCACTCATCATATTCCGCTATCTCCGGTAAAACCAGATTGCGTACTAACATGAGAGAGTAATTTCCATTGATTCCGGTCTTTTGTTGTCGTGTTTAGTTGGTTTACGTCTAGCTGAGACCAAGTATAAATGTTGTCGCACCAGCGCTTGTATGGCCTTTCTCGTTTTCTCTTCCCTTCCACCATACCCTCCAGATATAGTTTAGATAGTCCGGCTTTAGATCGTTTAATATACCCAAATAGTTTTAGCACCTTACTCTTAATTATTGGAATGATTGGAGTCAGTGCTGTTGTCTTATGTAGCGCTAGGTTGTGTAAAGTATTATTAGATTTCCACCGATCAAGCCAGTCTTTCTCAGAGTACCCTGAACCAAAACAACGATTTACTTTTTACGCAAGAAATCATCTGAACACCTAATAGAGGTAGGCACTTGTTGGCGAAAGGGCGTTTGAAACAGATGCTGTTTAAACACATTTTATCTATCTTAAACTTAAACTGTTGGCAAACTTTGTGCAAAAGTTTGATTAATGAATTGGAAAGCAGATAATATAGGATACAATGTTCTACTTACATGAACTCAAAAATGCCAAACTGCCAAGATCGTTTCTGTTGTATCCAAGAAAATCCGTCTTTGACAGTTTTTCAGGGTAGCTGCTACCCCAGTGTCCATTTTTGCCACCAGGGTAAGCATCAGCTGGTTTCTTTCCCTCTGGGTTCTTAGTTTCAGCAAGCAAAACAACGTTTGAGCGGTCAGTTCCTTTCTTCCCTTCTCCGTCATTCTTCTGTGGGTTTCTGTCGGATCCAGTCCACCTGAGAAAAACAACGTAAAAAGTGTAAAACCGCCTTCAGAAAGATGTTTACTGTATAAAGTAAAGTGTGTAGACATTTTAAGTTGAAAACCATCGTTCTATGAATTTTGGCGTTTAATTGAGCTGGGGGGAATTTAGTTAACATGGTACTGACCAACGTCCAACTAGCAAGAGTAGTAGGAAATTTGCTTTCCCTTCCAATTCTCAAGGTCGCCCAATGACTAATTAGTCTATCAATCTCTAAATGACAAAATGACAGGTTCTCGTAATTTAAACATTTTTCTTCTAGAAAAAACGTAGGTGAGCCCATGCTGAGAACTTTTCGATACTTAACATTTGTGTTACTGATGCATTTTACTGTTGTTTTACTGCTGCTAAATGTTATTGTCGGACACTAGTCATTGTAAATTGTCCGGAATAGAGTAATTAAGCCTTTGGTCAGAGTTTGTAGGTTGGAGAGTCTAACAAGTCTTTGAGTGTAAAACATGTATAGATAATACGTTGCCTGTCACCCCAAAACATATATTTTTATAACTAGTGCTGGGGGTTTGCAAGTTTGTAACTTCAAAGTACGTTATCTAACGCAATTTTTCAACTTAGTCCATAAACGAATTCTTGAAAATTCTTTACTTACTGAAAATGGATGTAGTCGTTCTTCTTTACAGTGAGTACATTGGGTACATAATCATACTCCACAGCAGGATAAACTTGCACAATATTGCCTCGCTTTCCTCGCACATTGATATTGATAATATTTTTCCCTTCCAAGGATCGAGGTCTCTTGGTGATCGAGAACGCGTGGCTCCTGTAGGCACGGTATAAAGAAACTTATTAGAAATATGATCAGAATCAATAAGATAATCTTCAATAAACTTTTCGAATTCAGTTATCATATTTTTGGCAACATAATGGGTCCAAGTGATGATCCGGTAGATACTTCACCGATTTCCTAAAAATCGTTTTATTGTAAATTTGCACACCCCTCACGCATGTCATGTTACTGATGACCCTTGAAATGCAACATTTATGGTCTGTATTTTTTAGGTAGCCTCACCCCGAGAGGGGGTTGTAGCGAATGTCACTAGACTAGGGACTTAAGTATATGTACTAATAAGCCTATCAGACAATGAAAGTCCCATTTTTATCGGGTGACGTGCTTGAAAACCTCTCCCCGTTTAAAACAATAATATATATCGCTTTATAACATCATAATTGATAATATACTCACCGATAAGTAGTAGGATGATTACCGAATATCCAGTTAACGAACATTATAATTATTTAGTATATTCGAGTAATGTAAACAACCTTTTTATTAAGTCATGTTGATACTCGCAGTTAGCCGTATTGTAAACGCAGCGGGCGTTCGAGCCGAGATTTAGTTTAGCCTCGATTTCGAAATGTCTGTAGTCGCATAACAACGGACATAGGACTAAGGAGACTGGTAATGACCACGAGGCAAGTAGGAAGTTGATTGACGAGGAAAATTTATAAGATCAGTAGAATAACGAAGAGCGATGTTAGAAGAAAGATTTTGTTAAATATCATACGGAGTTTTGTATGAGTTCTTGCTACGCGATCGGAGAATTCACTACAAAAGCTTAAATCTAAAATTTCGTCTGATAATACACCCGGTACCTCCTGTGTTATCCCTCGACATTTACGACGTTGCCACTAAACCTAGAAAAATAAAAGCCATTTGGCACGGAAACATCAAGTCAGCAAATACACTCGATTTAACTCGAGTTATTTAATATATTTAATTCAAACTACAAACGGAATCCACTAGTGTAGTAAATGAAGTATTCTTAAGCTCTATGTTGATTCTATGTGGAGGGAAAGTGATAACATCACAAATCAAAAGTTTTGGAAATAGGACGATTTGACTTCAGATACCTGTAGACAACCCTGGAGTAAGCTGTTTGGCAAAGTACATGATCTGTAGTGTATATAGTGTTTAAACTAGAGGAGTTTGAATTTAAAAAATCCTCGATCAAAGCTCAGTTGATATTCCTTGGTTCCTGACGTTAGAAACCAGCATCAAGTAATAAGGTTTTGTCAGAGAGTTTTAAAACTTTAAAAGCTGATATCTCGTTGTTGGGAAACGTCAACACCCGCAATTCTGGCCATTGGCGTTTTCAGTAATAGAGCATTGAAAAGTGAGTTATTTTCCCGTAATTCAGATGTTTTCAAAATCGTGACCGTGACACTTTCCCTCTGCTTTGACCATGAAACGAAATTTGTTGATAATGAAATTCACTGAGAACCTTAAGAACTGAGCTTATTACTATGCCATCCAAAGACCCTTACTTAGTATTTCACCATAATGTTTATGCAACGTGCTGACCTACAGTCTATCTTCGTATCATGGACAGGGCAAACAAAGTCATCTCTTCTGTCCTTTTGGTCCAGTCATCTCAAAGAGTCTGCGTCCAGCCTGCATGACGAATTTGAAGGAAGAACGAATTCGGTGGACGGCAAGTGTGAGCTGTACCAAGAACAAAACAAGGAACAGAATTCCACAAGGTAATACCTCAAGTTTGAAAAAAAAAATTCTCGTTCACATTTTGATGAAAATTTTGCTGTTTGTGGATTGAAGTTTGTTTGTTGTATGGAAATTATATAATTTGAGCAAATTTCAATCAAGTTGCAGATGCTTGCCTGTGCATCATTTTCGATCATCGGCATCATGATATCACTCTCAGAGTAAGCCTTGTACCGAAAGGCTTCGTATGGATATCAAAATCTTTCTTGGCCATTAAGGACAGTATTAAGTTCTGTCTGAGCATAAAAAGAAAAAACGATTTTAAAAATGCTAGCCTGGATGCCTAGTTCCAAACTCGTCTGTCATTACCATGTTTGGTGAAAATAGAATCACGACATTCCACCCAGACTTTTTGCATGACAGGCCACATCCAAGCTATTCTACAAGACACTCTATCCCATTGTAGGCTGAAGTGGTAGGGAGCGCTCGAATTGTACGAACAACAAGCGATATAAAAGCTCCCAAGCATTATAGCATTCGCGATACACAGCAAAGGCAACGGAAACTGTAGAGACTCTACTTCCCCATTTTCTACATGATGTGATCTCCACTGAAGTCATGATCAAGGTTCATTCATTCAGGTGCCCTCCTCTGCCACCCATATCTCACATGACGTGAACCCTCCTGTTCACATTCACCAAATCCCTAATGATAGTCCACTGTGTCAATCTCTGCCGTCTTCTCGCTCTCCTTTCTTTTAGCATTCCAGTTTTGATTTCACATTCCAAACCTTCACCCGTACAAATGTGTCCCAGAAATCTCAACTGCACCCCTTTGACTTGTGCTAGTAGCTCCAGATCATTGCCTATCTGTCTGACAACATCCTCATCAGTCATTCACTGTATCCAACGTATCCTCTTCATCTTTCTGTAGCACCACATTTCAAAGTTATTGATTCTCCTCTCTCTCTCTCTCTCTCTCTGCTTACCAACTATCCATGTGTCAACCATATTTCACTACAGACCAAATGTAAGTTGTAACTTTGTTATATCTGTTTCCATGACATTAATTTAGTCGTTACTCTTGCCAGTCGTTTGATGTCCGTAAGATAAAAGTGTACTGCCGAAATATGAAAATTCTGTAACTTGTTCCAGTACCGTTCCTTCTACATTCGTTCACTTTTACTTTACTTACTACCATTGTGTCAGTCTTTTTGCTGTTAAGTGTTAGTCCAGATTTTCTACTATCAACTGTCTTTTGTAAATCGCCTTCGTTTGTTGCTTTAAGAACTGTGTCATTTGCATAACGAATGTCGTTTGCTAGTCTACTCCCTATCTTCACACCAGGCATCCCATCAATGTTTCTCAGGATCACCTCACCACAAAGTGAGAGGAAGTCTGGTGACATTATACACCCTTGTCTCACACCTCTTCTAATTGACTTTCAACACTCACCCAAGTCCCTCTCTCACAATTTCTGTCTGTTCCCAGTAAACACTCCTGATTAGTCCAAGCTCAATGTGATGTACATTTGTTGCATCTAACACTTCCACAACGTTTTCGTGCCTGACTTTGCCGAAAGCGTTAGCATAATCTATGAGGCGCAGATACAAGTCAATTTGTTTCTCCATGGCTCTGTCAGACGGTGTTCTTATCATGTATATATCATTGGTTGTACCTTTTCCGTCTGTGAAACCAAACTGCACACCTGAAACTTCAGGTTTTAATTTGCATGTTACTCTCCCAAGTAAAACTCGTAATAAAATCCTTATGACACCTGTCATATTGTTCGGTGTAATTCGCACTTTGTGGTTCCTACTTTTTTTTGCGACACAGTGAAGACTAACTTCTTCAAATCATTGGAAATGTTTCCCGTGGTGTAGATTTTATTTGCAATTTTGGTGATCTCTGTAATTCCAATTACATCAATATGCAGAATCATTTATATCGGAATGTGAGTAGGCCTTGTTTTATCTTCTTTACTGCCTTTTCTACTTCGTACTTCGGATGGAGGAATTTCTGGGAACTCGTGATCACGCATCAAAGGTTTTTTTATGCCTTTATCATCAACAAAAATACGTGCCCCATGAACTCCGACCATCGAGCGAGGATGTCCTCGTTGTCCATCAGCACAGTTCCATCCCTTGCTTTTAAACAACCTGTTTAACTGCAATTCCTTGCTCCATCAGCCGTTGTACACTTTGGCCTGCTCCCTTTTTGTTGTGATAGTGTAATGGTACAGATAGGTTACTACGGGTTCTAAAGATCCGCAAACGAAATAATAACTCCAGAAATTCCAACAGCCTTCAGGTTTCCACAATCTATTACTTTAAAAAAACGCAACCAACAAACAACTCAAACCAAACTCTCTGAAATCCAAGCAACGTCTGATTTACAGGCGTCATAAGGCTACTTTTATATAATATTTACAAGAGATAAGAATTAGCCAATTAAAGAGAGATAAACACACAAGACAAAAGATGACGCAGGCAGATAAATATAGAGAAACAGAAAAGTACAGCAGACACACGTGACAGAGCAACATACCAAAGCAACATTACACATGATCAGCACATGAGGTTGACATGATTTGACAAATACCAAGAACAGAAGTAAACAGTATTACAACAAGTAAAAATACAGAGTAAAGATTTTTCCAGTTGTTCACATTCTCTATTCAACTATTTCTCTCTTTCTTCTATACATTTTCTTTTGAAAGCGCTGGTTAATTCAGCATACGTTGACGGTGACTTGGTCTTCTTTCTTTCAGTAGATCGAGAATTCATCTGTCATCCATGACTTTCTTTGACCCTGTGATCTCTTGAGCAACACCTTCACTGTAGCTTCAGTCAAGATGGGCTGAAGTTCTGATAAGTTTCATAGTCATTACCTTCTTGTAGAACCTCATGGTGATTTTGTACTTCGACCTTAAATGAGGACTTGCATCTTGCATCCTCGATGACTCTTCCTCCCCCTCTGCTTTTCTTGCAAGTAGAAGTCTTCAGTTTACGTCTTAAGGTGGCTACGTCTGGCAGATGATCGCTGTCATTGTCAGCATCAGGATATGCCTTTCTGTTGAACATTGCATTTCTGTATCTTTAATTCGATAGACTCATTTTCGCTTCTAACCCTTGCATGCTGTCTCTTGATAGTGAATTGTTTTTTTGGAAATAAATTTTTTAAAAAAATGGAGATCAATTACACATTATTTTGTGGTAAGTTCAAACCAGAATAGCAGAAATTTTAATCTTTTTATTGACTTCTCTAAAAACACAGGGATTCAATAAGTGTGATTACGTTGAAATTGCAGCTAAATATTTGTCACCCTCCACGTTTTTGTTGAATTACCCCCCGCTCCCATTTTCTTCTTGCTGGGAACGTAATCTTGCCAGTAAGAGTACATGAAGAGGAAAACTTTAGCTTAAATTTGCTATATTTATGATGCACGTTTGAAAAGAGTTTCAGCAATAAATTGTTTCTATCATCGATACGAGAGTTTGTTTCAATGCACTATTGATTCGTTTTTGTTTAATGAGATCTGTTGGGGGGGAGGATGGGATTTCTTCCCCTCGTGTTTGCTTTGATATCCCCGTTTCTAGTTATTAGAAAATCCCTAGCTACCCAAGTAGTGAACTTTCTTATGTAATTGTTGAAAGTAGATTAATTATCACTTAAAGTGTGCCATCAATGGGTCATCAATTTACAACTCAAATTTCACTACTCTCAATAGAATAACTTGTGTGTTTGCTTTCTACAGCTTAAATTCGACAGCCATTAAAGAGTGGGTATAGACAAAGATACAAGACCGTTTCCACGAACGATCGTGATACGCCATTTTCTTTGATGCGCAATGTGAGGTCCATGGTGGACAGGCGGCTTCCTTTCTGAATGTGTGCCTTTTATTGGTCATCCATTGACAGTCAGCAATGGCCAGACAGGTCCAAGAAAACCCGGCTTTGGAAGTCCTATGCATTTATTACGCATGTCAACAGCCCACAGTTGTTTCAAGGTGTTGTAGGAATGGGACATATAGAGGTCATAGATCATAGGTCAAAGTGTATAAAACGTGTATATTAAACTTTGTGTACTAAGTTAGACAAGTAGTTAATGATGCGGAACGGGAAAAGTTATTTTAAATCAGACGAAATTACGTTAAATTCGTGGCTTTTACTGCAACCGAACTTTTGCCAACTTTCTACGCCTTTTGTCGTCCTTTTGATAATCAATTCTAATGTTGTAATATTGCCAGCATACTTAGTACTTAAGTACTGGCTAATTTCCCCATCTAAAAGCTTATCTGCTCCCTCGATAGCTCACTGCTGAAACACTGATTATCGCGTCGGGCTACGCACCCGGGCCTATAGCCAAGCTGTACACTAGGCGCGTTCTTGAAGCCTCTACATTATGCTTTGCTTCGCAAAAAGTAATTTACCGTGATTGGTTATCTGATGAAGTGAGACTTTGCACACATCAAACAGTAGATTTTTTATATGCGCCTTTCTCTAGAGGCAGCTTCCACATGTACCGGTATTATGTCATGGCTTCTGAGACACAGTCTGCTATGCACGTGGTGGAGATTTTGGCCCCGGGCTAAAAGGCATCGAAAATCTAGGCTGTATTCATGAATGTTATTAAATGCAGCAGGATGGTTACGTACTTACAGGTACTGACTGGTGAATTTATTCCGCCAGTTGTAGGTAGTAATTCCACACGTAGGTTAATATCCCGACGGTAGGCTCGGATCTGCCATAAGAGTGCCAGAAGGCAGAAGAATCCAAAAAGGTACCATAAAGTGGACACTAGGATCGAGGGGTAAATAACTCCAAAAAGGTCTACGAGATTTGTGATTTCATAAGATTTCACCTGATTTCACCTGACTTTACTTGATGTCAGTGATTTCACTTGAT